>RJWM01002813.1:0-122470 GCA_004363535.1 Dasyprocta punctata
GATGGGGCAGATAGTAAGAGTCCATTTCAGGAGAAGCAAAAGGGAAAAGGACCCGGGCATGGTGGTGCACGCCTTGAATCCCAGTACTTGGGAGGCTAAGGCAGGAGGATTGTTACGAGTTTGAGAATAGCCTGGGCAACAAAGTGAGTTCAAAGCCAGCCTGAACTGCATAGTGAGACCCTGTCTCAAAAAATAGGGCTGGGGATTTAGCTCAGTGGCCTAAGTGCCTGCCTGGCAGGCACAAGGTTGTGAGTTCAATCCCCGGTACCAAAAAAAATAAAAACAAAGGGAAAAGGGATTTCTGTGCTGCCGGAGAGGACCCTGGAGAGCTGGCACACAAGCAGCTGCTCTGGGTTCCAGCGGTGAGGCAAGAGAATCTGGAGGAGGAGTGAGCACTGAGGCAGTTAGCACCTCCCCAGAACTCCCTTTGGGTTTAAACACTGTCCACTGCTCTGGGAAGATAATGGATGGGCCTGTTGTTCAGCCACCAGCACCTGTGGGCTGCCTAGGGCTGGCTTCTGAGGCCCAACATGTCTTGAGTTCCCAGGGTGGGCAGGAAACGGGAGAGCATTTGGTTTGGTGTCTGGAGGGCCAAGGCCAGCGGGAGGTGTCTGCCCCTGTACCACCGGGGCTTCTCTGTGGTGGGAAAAGGCTGGGCTCCTGAAGGCTTCCAGAGTACATCCGGGCCCTTGGGCATTTTAGAGACCTTCCTTCTGCCCATGCCACACCATGGAAGGTGGACTGGCCCCAGCAACTTCTTTTAACCCATATGGGACAGCCATCACCCAGATCAGTGTCTACACTGCCTGCCTTGATAACCAGCTTTGCACACCACGCCCTGAGTGTGCTTATCTTTGACAGGAAGCCTGGTGGCCCTTCATGGTAACCGCTGGGCTGAGCTGGGCCATGAGGGTGGCCCACACGGCCTACCACACTTCATTAGCATCTGATTTCCATGTGAAGTGACGCTCCAGCGCCCTGACAGTTCGCCTTCCCTGTGGTAGCAACCAGGAAGATCTGAATTAGGAGAGAAGTCGGGCAGTGCCCTTTCTGGACACCAACGGACCTCTCTCCCCGACTCCTGGGCCCATGGGCTGTGGCAGAAATGTAGGCTGGGCTCCTGCTTCTCCATGTGTGGGTGTTGGATAAGGCTGTTGACACTCAACCTTGGTTTCCTGATCGGCCCTGTAAATCCCAAGAGGAAAGAACCCTATCTTAAGGGTCTCCCCTCATCAGAGGGGCAAGCACTTCATTGGTAAGGCAGCCAAGGTGACGGCGTGTCACTTCTGAGACTGGGTGACCACATGCTAGCGGCTCTGTCCTGCTCGTCCTCTCTGGCTCTGTGACTGGCGGAGAAGTGAGCAGACCTCCAGGCAGGAGCTGAGGGAGACCCCCAGGGAGCACCCCGAGGCTGCAGGTGGCTCTGCGCTGTGTGTGAGCTGGGAGGCTAACTGTCCCCCAGCCGAGCCCGGCATCGTGGAGGGAGCCTGAACTAGGGACCCGCTGAGCTGGTCAGGTGCCTCTGAGCAGGAATATGAGGAGACGTGGGTGACTCTTCCTGATCATTTAATGCAACCTCCCTTGCTGTTTGCCTCAGTTTACCCCCCTGTGCATGGGGTTCACAAGACCACATCTCCTGTGATCGTGTGGTTGCTTCCCCAAGCTCCCGTAGCTGCCCTCATTGACCAAAGTCGTGTCTGACTGCAAACTGTGGCAAGTGCTGTGCAGGAAAAGCACAGGGTGCTGCGGTGCTGGGGCGGGGGAGGCCTGTCAGAGAGCCGAGGTCTGAGCCGAGGTCTGCAGAATGAGTCTCAGGAGGGCTCATTTGTCCTGCTCCTGCGATTCCCACACCAGTAGTCTTGTTCCTAGCACTGTCACTTCCCGTGTAGCACTTCCCACAATTCAGCACTGCTGCACACGCCCTTTCCTCCTATTGGGTATCAGCCCAAGTGGGCAAAGGCAAGGCCACCCAGCACCCAAGTACCTAGCTCAGCACCTGGCACATAGGAGATGCTCACGGAAATGCATGGGATGAAAGAGTAGAAGTAGGCAAAGGCTGAGGGATAAAGCACTAGGAGCTGGGAGGGGCCGATCTCGCTAGAGCACAAGAAGAGGGAGACGGCTTCAGGTCAGGCAGGAGAGCTGGCCAGGGCCGGATCACACAGGCATGGGGAAGGGGTTCTATTTAAGGACCATAGGGAGCCATGGGAGGAGCCAGAGGGAGGGTAGATGTAACATCCCGAGAGGTGTGACATCCTGGCTGCTGTGACGATGGGTTGAGAGATCAGGGCTGGGAGCAGAAGTCCAGGAAGGAGGCTGCAGTTGGGGTCCAGGCCAGAGATGAGGGTTAGGGCGAGGGTGGGGCTCAGAGATGGAGGAGCAGACTGCACTTGGTGGCTCGCTACATGGGGAGAGGGCCCAGGGTGCCGTGCAGGTCCTGTCTGACCACCTGGGGGAGCTGGGGCACTAAGGTGGCACAGTTACCCAGCCTGAGCGAAGACCAAGGCCCAGCAAAAAGTCCCCTCATGCCAGTTCCCAGACCAGGAAAGGCGGAGCATGCAGGGGTGTGTGACTCCTAGAAGCCCTCCCGACTCCAGGGAGCGCTGCAGTGGGGCAGGAGGGGGAGTGGGGAGTCCTCTTCCAAGGCAGCTGTGTTTGCAGATAACAGCAGGGCGTGTGCTGGGCTCCTCTGCCAGGGTCCCTGGGGGGCCAGAACCGAAAGCGGCAGAAACACAGAGCACTTCCTGGATCATCCATTTCATTAAAGACTTCTGCAGCGAGCAAGCACGATTTCTGTACTAGAAGCAAGAGTTAAAATATAGAACGCCAGTTCGCTTAAAGGACATTTTCAGATGAGAGGCAAGACTGCACGGATACTGTGGGCTTCCCTTCAGGCCCCTGGTTGGTTGAGTTCATGCTCCTCCACTATTACAAATTTGGAGAAAGTTCGAGAAGCTTTGATAGGAAAAACACCTTGAACTTAATAGCAACTAGAATTGAGCTCTGCCACATTTTGCTGTGCAACCTTGAGCAAACTTGTGCACCTCTCTGAGCCAGGGCATCAGCTTCAGCAGCCCTTTAAGACCTTGCCTCTCCTAGCAGACTTTAAGTACTTGCTCCTCTCAAACTGGCTGCTTGACCCTCAGCTTTTTATCATTAGCTGCAGGAGAGTTAAAAAATGTTCATCTTCTAAGTGACAGTGTCTAGATAATTCCTTACGTGAGATCACAGGAAATAGAAAAGTAAAACCAAACAGTGCAGGGAATAAACAACCCCAGGGAGGCCCCGATTGGTGCAGGACATGATTGCAAAATTCATATCATGTCATGGTTTAAAATAAATTTCTTGAAAACTCTGTGATGCACTATACTATTCCATGCAAAGGGGGAAAAAGAAAAAAGAAAACATGAGAGTATTGTCCCAGCCCATCTGCCAATTTTGTTTTGCTTTTTGTGTTGTTGTTTTTGAGACACAGTCTCCCTAAATTGTCCAGGCCAACCTTGAGCTTGCAATCCTCCTGTCTCAGCCTCACGAGCACTGGGCTTATAGGCATGTGCCAACCATGCCAGACTCCTACCTGCCAATCTTACAGGTATCCCCAAACCATCCTTTGAGTTAGATCTTCCCAGATCCAGCCCCAGAGTTGCTGATAATCCACCCAGGCCCTGTGAATGGTCTCGTCACAGACAGAAACTTACCTGTCTGCACAAACACACACGCTCTCAACTGCATTTTGAGGCCTTGCCTGTGAATCTGTCCCTTCCCATCCTAGCTAACCCAGTTCTATGTTTTAAGGTCCAGTGGGGCTGGAAGGGACTCCATGGGTTCCAGAGAGAGGTCTGCCAGCTCCCAGGTGCAGGCACCAGGCTTGGCCTGCTGTGAGTTGTGATTCGTGAAGTTGTGTAGTGGGGACAGAGGGAATCACTCTGCCAACCGTGATTCCCTGTATAATGCATGGGCCCGCGGCTGGCACAGTAGGGCTCATTTTAGGGCTGTTGGGAAGGCAGCTCATTCTGGGAGGTGGTGTGACCCCAGGCGTCCACCCGACCTGTGCATGGGACTTGGATGATGAGGGTCAAGTGCTGGCCAAGATTCCTCCGCACCATCTGCCAAATGTCCCTTACTTTGGGCTCCTCTACTTGCCTTAAAATTTTCACTTAGAGACTCACTCCTTTGATTAAGACTTTCATTCATCCATCATTTACTCTGAGGCTGTAACTGTGTGCTCCTGAGGGCCTGTTCTGTGCTAGGCTGCACCCTGGGTTCTGCGATATGCGGTTAAGATAAACCTTTGAGAATTCAAGGTGGGGAGATAAAAGGCCAAACAACTAAGCGATGACTACAACAGGCAGGCGCCCTGAGCGTAGAGCTGGTGTCACCACGGTGCTTGTGGCCTGCAGTCCTTGAAGGTCCCCTCCTCCTAGAGGGTGGTGCCCAGCTTAGCTCAGGCCGAGGGGGCACACAGATCGCTTGGTATCTTGTGAGGAT
Organism: Dasyprocta punctata; assembly: GCA_004363535.1. NCBI lineage: Eukaryota > Metazoa > Chordata > Mammalia > Rodentia > Dasyproctidae > Dasyprocta > Dasyprocta punctata. The sequence continues at coordinate 4,489 of RJWM01002813.1, forward strand.
GCAGCCCCTGCCTCCCTCCCAGGCCCTCAGTCACTGTCACTGACTGGGTCCCCAGCCACACTTTGAGTAGCAGGGACCTGCAGGAGTTCACGCCCACTTCCTCTGCCTGGGAGCAGTCACCCAGGCCTGGCTGTGAGCCATGACTCTGCCTCTGGGCACCGGGTGCGTGTTACCCCTTGTTCACTGAGGTCGTTAACAGGGGCAATGTTCAGCTTGGGGCTTCTGCACTTGAGTTCACGTCCCAAGCCAACCTCTCAACTGGCTACATGACCTGGTCAAGCCATGCAGCCACACTGGGCTGCGACTTCCTCCTGTAAGCGGAAGCTAGGAAACTAGTGCTTCCTGGCCCTTGGGTTATGGGGACAACACAGCAAGTGGCAGTCTTCTGGCACCCCAGGAGGAACTGATCTCATGGGGCCACCGTCAGGAACCTCACTCATTTGCTCCCACGCTCTCACTTCCTGCCTACTTCGAGGCCCCAGGGACTGGTGGGGGTGTAGTCCTGGTTCCCTACGAGCAAGTGCCAACCTGGAGCTTCCTGTCCCTCTGCTGCCACCTCCCCTCCAGCCCGGGCAGCCCTGCCGACCCCAGCACAGGTGCTGTACTGGCCCCTTTACTGCCCCAGGCTGTCCCCCACGCCCTCGGGCGGTGATGAGAACAGGAGACAAGCAGGAAGGAGCCGGTTGGTCGGTTGGTCGGGATGTCTTGGCTGGGAAGGCAGCCGTCAGGACAGGCTGGAGCACTCTGAAGCCTGGCCACTGGGAAAGGGGGTCCTGGGGGACACGACTTGGCTCTTTGGCCACTTCCTGTAGGGCCTGGGTTGCCTTCTCAGGTTCTTGTCCCTGAGGCTATCCCCTGCCCAGCACACCTTGGGTTCCATGAACAGCGAAATTATCCTCACGGTCTCCATCTTGTCCAATATAAATGCCTGGGAAGGAAATGTCTCTCACCTGACAGTGCTTCCGCCCCTGGATGCCACTTCCCAGGGGACAAAACACCATCCAAGATTGGCTGCATCTCCTTAACTCTCACAAGGGGCCCAAAAATGAGCAAATTGAGGCTCAGTGTCTTGTCTGTGGTTGCCCAGCCTAGGAGGAGCAGAGGCAGGGGGCGAGGTATGCAGATCCTTGGATCCTTATGTGACTTCCTAAACGTGGCCATCAGTCTCCTCTCCCTGCTTCCTCTGAGAAGCCCACCCTGACTGCCCAGCCTCCCTCTCTGAGGGTCATGAATTTCTTAAGCCTTTCTCTCTCCCCACCTCCAGCTCTTTATCTAGCACATGTGGGTAACTTGGTGGGCACTGGCTGAGTGATGACGGATATTTACCCAGAGGCCTACTGTGACAGATGCAGGGGACCTTGGGGACTGCCTGACATCATCATCATTTCTTCCTTTTTCTTGGAAAGAAGGGTGGTGCAGGGCAGGGCCCAGGGCAGGCTCAGGCTGCAGCCCGTCTCACCTGAATCAGGTCCAGCTTGGAGAAGAGGCCCATGCTCGTGGGGATGGCATGGGCTGGGGGGCAGCACTGCTGGGCCATGTTGTTGATGGCCACTTGCATGTAGCTGAGCAGCCGGCCCTGCAGGACGACAAAGGCTCAGGCCCCTCCCAGCAGCCCCCCCACACCCGGTCCCCAGCTCACACAGGCCAGAGAAGTGTCCCAGGGCCAGGTCAGAAGCCTTGGTCCTACCCAGTCTGTATTCTGCTCCCAGGGTTTGGAAGAGGCCTGCCCACCCTCCCCTGCTAAGAGGGAGGCCTCTTGGCTGGGGACATCTGTAGGCCTCCCCCGACTGGGGTGGGAGGCCCATGGTCCCCCCTTCAGGCAGTGCTGGAGCCTTAGACTTCAGGCCTCCATGGTCACAGCCTGAGAGCCAGTTGTGGCAGCCTCAGCTCTCCACTTGGGAAGACAGACACAGAGGAACCAGCTCCCCTAGAAGCCCCATGGCTGGAGATCAGCAGCCCCCGCCCTCCTGTATCCTACAGGGCCTGGTCCCACTGGGCCACGTCGATCTGAGCTCAAGGAGGTCCTGAAGTCACTCTGATTGCATCCTGCCCAGGGGAGGTTTCCCAGCATAGCTCCCAGCCCTTGGCCTTGGGCTCAAGAGTCCCCAACAGTCTCCGAGACCAGAAGCACATGGACTCTGGTGAGGAAGCTGGGGCTCTAGGATGACCAGACCCTTTCCTTGGCCAGTCAGGGCAGTGCAAAGCTGAACCTGGAAATCTTGGCCTTGATGAGGGCTTTGACCAGGTCTGCACAGCTAGATTGTGATCAGAGAGACGCAGCATCACCATGTGTCACTTGCCTGGGGCCCCTGGATCTTTTTGTTACTAACCAGACACACTATCTGGCATTTGACTGAGCGCCCAGAATGCAGCGGACCCTGGAACCAGCTGGCAGGTCCCAGATCTGGTTCCCAGCAGAGCTTGGTCCTTAACTATCTTTTTTTTTTTTTTTTCTTTCTTTCTTTTTTCCGGCACCGGGGATTGAACTCACAACCTTGCGCCTGCCTGACAGGCGCATAAGCCGCTGAGCCAAACTCCCGGCCCTGGTCCTTTACTATCTGAGGCTTCTGCTTTCTCATCTGAGCAGGACCTTCAGCTCTGGCTTAGAGAAGCCTTGTGACAGTGAACAGCCCCGCGGAGAGGCGTGCGCGTGTGTATGTGTGTGTGTGTCTGTGTGATCGTGTGTGTGGTGTCTGTGTATCTGTGTGTGCATATGTCTGTTATCTGTCTGTGTGTCCCTCTGCGTGCTGTCTGTGTGTCCCTGTGTGTGTGTGTCAGTCAAGGTGATGCTTCTAAAGGAGGCCACATCTCCCAGATAACCCATACCCAACTCACATGGTGGCCTCCAGGGTAGGCAGTGTCAAAGCCTGGGCTGCTCTGGGGGGCGATGTCGGGTTCCAGCTGCCGCCACTGCTCCTGCTTGTGGTGACACTTCTTCTGCAGCTGACACAGCCGGATCTTGAGGCTCTGCAGTGAGCAGGCTGGGTCATCCCGGGGCACCCATCTGCCTGCAGGGGCTCCCTGAGGGGGGTCACTTCGGGCCCGGGAGAGGGAGGACAGGGTCTGCCTAGGTCCACTGCTGCTCGCCAGAGCCAGAGCCAGCAGCAGCGGGTGGAGGGGGCACGCAACCTCAGGACTGTGGGGGACACAGGAGCAGGGCTGTGAGGACGCCCTGGACTATGAATTAGGAAGACGCGGGACAAACACAAGTGATCTCCCTTCTCTGAGGTTTCCTTTCCTCACAGCAAAAATGAGAAGAATAATAAGGCTGAGCCTGAGGTGCACAATTGAAGGGGGCCTCAGCAGTTAAGATAAACAGTACTTTCACGCAGTGTTCTAAAGTCATTGACGTTCATCGGAGGAGACGCTGTGAGGGGTGACATCACAGCGCTCGGGAAGGCGGGGTCCTACTCTCCACTGCCATGGTCACCTCACTCATCTCTCCTTGCACCGTGCCCTGGAGATAGATGCGCCTGCCTCCAGGTGCTGGAGATTCAAGGCCATAGAGCTCCTAAACTACTCCTCACAGGACCCAGCCAGGGAGTGGACTTGGTTCTTGTCCAAAGAGAAAAGGCTGCCAAATGGGATAGTTTTGCAGACTTGCCACTAGAGGGCAGCAACTCTCTAAACATCACGCCACGGTCCTGGTCCCAGGGACTGCAGACATTAGGGTTCCTGGCCTTTGCTGGGGAGGGCCCTGCCCCTCCGTCTGGAATGTGCACCCCACAAAAGTTCTATGCATCATGGGATTTCTGAGCTTTCTTGTGCCTTGCAATCATGGGAATTCAACCTAGTGCTTTGCCCATGCTAGACCAGCTCCTTACCCCTGAGCCAGATTCCCAGCCCTTTTTATTTTATGTTGAGACAGGGTCTCACTAAATTGCTCATACTAACCCAGAACTTGTGATCTTCCTGCCTCCGCCTCCTGAGAAGCTGGGATTGCAGGTATGTGCCACATACCTGCCAGTGAGACAGTTGTTGTGTGTCTCAGGAGAACCCTAATAATTAGGATGTATTTTGCCAATTTGACAGATGAGGAAACTGAGGCTCACAGAGGGTAAAGATGCCTCTCACAGCTTGTCAGTAGCCAAGCAGGGACCAGAACTCCAATCTCTCTGAATCCAGAACTCAGCTTTTCCACTGTGCACAAAGAAAGCCAGCGAAGGAGAGGGAACACAGGACGGCATCTGGAGGGGCCTTGCGTTCAGACTCTCCCCCACTGCAGGCTCTTGAGTGCAGAGGAAAGGGGTCCCGGGCCCCCAGCAACCTGAGCCAGGGACGGGTCTCACCGGCAGAAGTGCCCGGTGGCTGTTCTCGAGAGACTCCAGCGCCGCGCGCACGGCTCGGCTCATCTGGGAGAAGACGTCCAGGTGCTGCTGGGTGTCCCTGCCCGCCTCGAGGAGCTTTCCGTAGCGCTGCACCAGGGCCTCCAGCCGGGCCGCTTCGGGCTCCTCCACGTCCCCGCAGCCTGTGAGGACGGGGCTGCGGTGGGCTGGGCCGTGCAGCGCTCCTAGCCAGGGCTGCGACGCTCCTAGCCAGGGATGTGGCCGCTGGGAATTCCTGCCCGGGAACCCGGGGCTGAGGGGTGGCTAATCCTGCCTGCAGACCCCGAGACAGCGCCCGGTGCTCCCCCACCCCAGGAGAAGCAGAGACGTTGAAAAGACCCCTGGTGGCAGCTGAGAACACGGATTCTGGACCTAAGCTGCAGGTGAGGAGGCGAGAGACACCCAGGGCAACAGCTGGTTCCCTGTAACCCCCAGGGAAGGGCGAAGCTGGTAACTCTTTCTGGGTGAGTTGAATAGGGCTGAACCATTGAGTCAGGAAGGCCTCAAACTGGAGGCTGCAGCAGACTGGATGCTGGGTCACTTCAAGCCCCACACTTGGCTCGGCACTCAAGGCCCAGCCCAGACACCTCCCCCAGCAGCCCTGCCAGCTCCAGCACACCCGCTCACCCCCCAGCACCGGCCAGGCAGCGCGCTTCCCCCTCTCCTGCAACGTCCCGCCCTTTGCCAAGCTCACTTGAGCCGCTGAGAAGTCGCCCCCTCTCCAAAGCCTCTCCTGACCTCTAAGAGAGAATTGAGGCTCCCATAACCCCTGGGCAGGCAGTAGCACTTTCTTTATAGCGCTGAGCACTGTGGCTATGATGCTGAGACACAGCCCCATTGCCTCCTGGCTGGGCAATCTCGGACAAGTTCCTTACCCTCTCTGAGCCCAGATAATACAGTGACCTGAAACTTGGAGAGATGTAAAAAATTTGGCCAAAGAATTTAGCACAGAAGACATATTTAATAAGTGGTAATAATTATTTCTATTTTTACAATGTTGAGCTAATAATGATGATAATAGAATACAATTTTTTTGTCTCCCCTTCTCTTTTCTAACAAGTTGGAGGCACTTTTAACAGCCAACTTTGGGACAAATTATGACAAGACAAACCACACAAAACACTAAAACCCATGTCAGTTTTAGTGTTTCCTTAATGACAGCAAAACCGACCAAAAAACCACAGAAAAGCAAAACACACCTGGAGTATGGGTGGGAGTGGTCCCAAGGGGCTCAGTCCCGCTGTGAAGTGGGGTGGGGTTCAGAGTGAGCCTGCGTAGCCCCCATGTACTTCACACACCGCTGCGTGACTCAATGTGCAGCACAATGTCAACATGGCGTCCATAGTTTTTGTACCACGTTGTTTGGGAAATAATGGCAAGGAAAAAAAATGTGCCACACAGGTACGATTTTGTTTTTCGCACACTTTTGACCTGAGGTTGGTTGAATCTGCAGACTCGGAAGCCTCCAGAGGCGACTGTAACCATCAGCATGGCCGATGGTGACTGGGTGCCCGGGGCGATGCTCCTGGCTTTGTACCGATGGATCGGTGTATGCAGCCCCCACAGCCACTGTGCTCATTTTACCGAGGACCCTCAGAGGCCACACGGTTGTCAGGGTGGGTGAGGTAGGGACCAGGCAGCCTGGTTGGGAACCTGTGACCTTCTCGGCCGCAATGGTGTCACCTCTGTGCATTCTCAGGCTGCAGATGAGCAACTTGTGCTCAGCGAGGTCACATGCTGTGTCCCAGCACGGAGCGGACAGGCTTTCCGGGAAGCCACGCACCTTTGGGAATTCTCTCCAGGACCTTCACCAGGTAGTCTGCAAATGGCTTGTGCCTCTCCAGCTCTCTCTCCAGCTTCCTCTGCCTGCGGAGCCCAGACATGGTGAGAACCTGGCATGGCGGCCCCGGGTCCTGCATGGCCCCAGCCTGGACTGCGCTCCACGGATCTCCCGCTTAGGCCTATACTAGGCCAGCCACTTAATACGTATCAGACAGCCACTAGCTGAGGAGCCTCCTGCCCTGCCTTCCTGGGGAGCTAATCCCCTATATACAGGTCAAGTGACTTCCTGTGGCCAGGTAGCAAAGAGGGAAATGGAGAGTGAAGACCAGGTCCTCTCGGTGTCAGAGTCTCCACTGTCCTTCCTGGAGTTGGGACAGGCAGTGGCCAAAGCCATCCAGCAGGCAGACCACCCCTCCCAGCTGGTGACATGAATTAGGTGCTTCCCTTGTCCCTGTGTGGGCTGTCAGCCTGCGCTCAGGGAGTGTGAGACCCTCCCACAGCCGGCAGGGACACATACAGGTGCTCACCACATCGTGAGGCTCAACCTGAGGTCAGGCCCTACCCAGCCCTCACCTTGACTCAAGACAAGGAATCCCCATGCCATGCCCAGCAGGCTGCTTGCTCTGGGCCCAGCCAAGGTCAGAGCTCAAGGGCAGAGGGAAAGGTGAGGCCAGCCTGGCCTCAGCCTGCCCACACCCTCTGACTGTGCCAGGCGGGGTGGGGGGCCTGGGTAGGATCACTGAGTGACTGCTGAGTGACCCAGAGCAAGCCTTTGCATTCTTAATCTAGAAACCTGAAAAATGCAGATCTTTCTCACAAGTACCGTGGTGGCCTGTGGGCCACAGCAGCACTGCCCTTCCTGGGATCGGAAGCCCCCTGAAGTCTTGACCACAGGGCTGGACCGTGTTTCATAAGGCTGCTCAGGGCCACTTCCTTTTGCATCAGCTTCAGACTTTTATAGGTGGCCAGTAACTGAAGTCCCTTCTAAGTGGGGTGAGGACACAGAGTCTCCACTCAGAGTCAGGGGGCAGAAATGCAGACTGACTTCAGAGGCACCATGCTGATGGGGCATAGGAATAGCTATCCACAGCCCTCCCTTCCTGATGAGGACACTCAGCCCCAGCAGGACTGAGAATGGTCCCAGCTATGAGGCCAAAGGATGATGGCCACACCTCTTGCCTGTCCCCACAGTCACCCCATAGCCTGGATTTACTTCTAGGCATCCCACCCCTCTTATCGACTTTGTTGGCCTGCTTTCCTCTGGGGGCAGTTTTGTTCTGACCCAGTTACTTGGTTGGCACTGGGGTAAAGGCCGGGGCAGGGAACAGCAGGGCCAGGACAGCTCATACTTGGCCTGTAGCAGGCAGAGTTGGTGCAAGAGCATCTTCAGGTCCCTGTCCTTGTCGCCAGGGTTATTTGAGCTGGCTTTTTGACCTGCGTCCATGACCAGCAGCATTGACCTTCACAGCTCCAGGTCGCATGGCAGGTGGGTGCACAGCGCAGGAGGCAGGTGGCCCGAACAGGACAATTGCAGAGGCAGCTTCCTCTCAGGGTCCTTCCCGCAGCCCTCGGAAGTCAGGGTGTGCACCCCACTTCATAGCAAAGAAAGCAGAGTCTCAGAGTGACTGTGACCAGCTCAAGGTCACAGAGCAGGCCTGGGTTTGGATTTGGGGCTCATTGATTCCAAAGCTAAGGGCCTTTGAGATGCATCCAACATTCTCACCACCCCAGAAGTGGTACAGCCCCATCACCCCTAAATTTTAGTTCCCAGGTACCAAGATGCTGGAGGGGCTTCCAACAGGTGCTGGCTTCTAGCAACATCTGGGAAAGAGCCATTGGGTCATCACACTCCGTCCACCCACTGCGAGCTCTGAGCTCATGCAGTTTAGAGAGCTGGACTGGGGACTGACAGCGACAATGAGCGAGTTCATGGCCCAGGTTTAGGGGTGGTCTAGCTCGCAGGGATTCCATCGCAGTCTTGCAACTCAGTTCCTCAGCCCCTGGCCCACCACCGGACCTTCCTCCCTTGGCCATCTGCTGGGCCAGCCCCAGCGTATGAAAAACCAGAGTGAGAAAGTGAGGCCATGGGCCCAGCCTGTCCGACCCACACTGGACCAGGTTCCTACGCACCAGGAGGAGGAAGGGACCCTGTTGACTCACCCACTGCTCCAAGCAGAAAGCCACAGATGGCCCGTGACATCACAATGCTGGCTGCTGTCCCCAGGGTGTGTGCATAATGCAGACCTGGCCAGGCCTGTGGGATCTGGGCAGCCCACAGGTGGGGCGTGAAGGAAAGGAAGAAGGCAGAGTGGAAGAGCTGGCTGCTGGGGCAGGCGGGCAGAAGTGGCTTTGGGGGAATGGGTGCAGTGTGAAGCTGGGCTAGGATTGGGCAGAGCAAGAATGACAACCTGGCCTGTCACTTCTATATCATTGCTTAGCAGTTATTCTCCCCGAGGGGTCTCTCAGTGACTTCCTCCAGCCCTGGGGTAAGAGGAAGCAAGATCCAGAGCAGCCCGGGGTCCGGGCAGCTGTGCTGGGCTCCTTCTGCCCTGGGTCCAGCCTCGCTGAGCCCTGTTGCCACAGGCTCCTGCCCCATCTTTGACTTGCACAGGGAAACACTCCCCTCCCAAAGTTGGGAAGCCACCCAGCCAGGTCCTGGGGTGCTCCGAGGCAGGGTCTGGCCCAGATCTTCCGCGGCAGGGCCTTCTTGGCAGGGAGACAGAGCCACAACCTTGGCTCCAGGCCCACAGAAAGGTATGTGGGGGATTGGTCCCTATGGGAGTGACATCTCAGTTCCCTGCTTCAGCCCCCACTTCCTGCTGTGTCTTGGGAGCCACCCTCCCTAGATGAGGGATGGGAAGGTGTTCCCTGACCTGACAGCCAGGTTTGAGGGGATCCAGGGACATCATCATTCCTCTGATCTGCAGAATCAGAGCCTTCCCCAGGAAGAATCTCCACTTGGAAAAGAGGCTTTCAGGGACCTGGCAGACCTGGGTGCAAGTTATGCCACCTATAGACTGTGTTACCTCCCTGCTCCAAACCTCAGTGATGGAATCATCTCCCTGTAGCATCTTTCCTGCAGTCGTGGTTCCCCTGCCTCCCACACAAGCCCCATGCCATTATAACCACTTTATTAAGGTAGGGATGTAGGCATATTGTATCAGTTTTCTGTTACTGTAACAAATACTTGAGACAGACAATTCATAAAGAGAAACGAGTTATTTTGGCTCACAATTTTGGAGGTCCCTGTCAGATCACGTGGACATACTGTTTTGAAGCTTCTGGTGGGAGATGGCACAGTGCAGCAGGAGAAGTTGACAGCGCGAAGCTGCTCATTTCACGATCAGAATGTGAAAGAGATAAAGGAAGAGGCTGAGGTGCCTCAATTCCCTTCCAAGGCACAACCCGAGAACTGGAAGACCATTTCCCTAGGCTCCACCTCAAATAGCACCGTGCTGGGGACCACACCTTTAACACATGGGCCTTTGGAAGACATTCTAGATTCCAGCTATGGCATTGATGGTATCATAAATTTCTGTCTAGAAGGACACTAAGCACAGGTACATATCACCAGCACCGCTTTAGTCATGAGCTGTCTGACCTTGAGTGAGTCTCTCAATCTTGCTGAGTCTCAGTTTCTTCCTTTGTACAATGGGGTTGACTACACAAGTAGACCCTCCTTATATTTGGGAAGTGCATTCCAAGACCCCCAGTGGAGACCTAAAACTGCAGATAATATTAAAGCCTATGTAGCCAATGTTTTAACAATGCATATCTATGATACAGCTCCTTATTAATTAGATACAGTAAATAATTAATATATACTAAGTAAAACAGTAAGTGCTACAGTAATTCAATGATTTCATAACTAATAATAAAATTAAACAGCTATAATAGTTATATACGACTAATAGGTGGGTAGCATATGCAGCATGGAGACACTGACCACAGAAGGAGTGGTGTCTTAGTCATTTTCTTGTTGCTGGGACAAAACACCAAACACTCACAGCTAAAAGGAGGAGAGGTTTCTTTTGGCTCACTGCTATTTAGAGGATTTGGTCCATAGCTGGCCAACTCCAAGGAAGGAAGGAAGGATATGATAGAAAGGTCTGGTGGGAGACAACTGTTCACATCATGGTGGCCAGAAAGCAGAAAGTGAAAGGAGGAGCCTGGGAGGGAGACAAACCCTTCTGGGTCACAGCCCCTGTGACCCACCTGTAACCAGGCCCCACCTCCTAACAGCATGTCAGGTATGAAACCATCCACGGACTAATTCACTGGTAAGTGTAGCACCCCATGATCTAATCACCTCCCACACACCTGAGGCTCTGGGCAGACTCCTGAGATCTAAACTGTAACAAGTGAAATAGCACAAGATTTCATCACACTGCTCAGAAGAATGGCACAGCACACAATTTAAAACTTAGGAATTAATCCTGGAATTTTCACTTAGTAATTTCGGACCTGAGTGGATCGTGAGTAACTGAAACTGTGGATGGGATGTGGGGCACTGTTATAGATTCCACCTCATCGAGCTGCTGTGGAGATTCACTCAGCACATGTCCATAAAGCCCTGGGCATCAGTTGCTAGTGTTATGCTGCCTTGTGTGGGTCTACTGCCACATCCAGCACTTGTCACTATTCTTGGACCCACAGCCATTCTGATTGAGCCCATGTCCTCTCTTGAACACTCTCCAGCCCATCCAGGAAAAGTGCTGGCTGGTTCCATGTGGGTTCTTCAGTCTTTCCTTCACCCCATCTGCCAGAGCTGCCCTCTCACGGTCCATAAGAAGGTGACTGTACACGTTGCAAAGCCTCCCGTGGGGCCACCAGACTCTGGGTGGACATTCCATCCTCTGAGCACGGAGGGAGCCTCCCTACTCCTTGGGAATGAGCTGCCTGCAGCTGGGGCTGAAATTCCCCAGCTGGAGTGTCTTCTGCCAGCTCCCTGGGTGGCCCAGACTCCTTTCTTTTTATCACTTTGTAGGGATCCTGACGTTCCTAAAAGGGCTGCAGGTGGTAGGAGAAGGCAGCTAAGGATACCAGATAGAAGCTGCAATGAGCAAAGGTGGGGGGCCAAGAGGACATGTGCTCTGGAAGCCAAGGCAAGAGGGAGGCAAAGAGATGACCAGGTCTGAGATGCTCTGTGATTTCCTCCAGAGTCCCTGGGCTGGGAACACCCTGACCAGTCACACCTGTGAGTGTGCTCCCTTTCACAGCAACAGGCATTTTATGCATATCTAATTGGAATTCTAAATGCCTTGCTTATCTGTATGTCAAATTCTTTTTCCATACTTGGGAAAGTTTTCTGCCATTAGTTCTATGAACAGATATTTTATGTCATTTGTACTAGCTCCTTGTTTTTCATAGACTCTGATCAATCTTACGCTATTCTTTGCCTCATCTAGGAGCTGTTGGGTTGATTTTTCATGGTCCCTTGCTATTTTTAAGAAATCTTTCATTTTATGATCGCTAACCACAATCCTGTCTTCTTTACCTGATATTCTGTCATCTCACTAGCTCATTCTGTTATGGATAGTTTCGGTGGAATTTTTAATCTCCTGGGTATCTGTGAATCTGCTTCGTGGATTCCATTTCTTTCCTATGCTAGGCGTTCATGCTTTCCATCATTTTTCTAAGCTCTTCTGTCTTTTTGACTGCATATGATCCATTGCTAACCATGTCCTTCATTATGGTCTCTGTCTTTGTAGTTATCTGAGAAATTATTTCTGATTTGATTTTTTTCTTGAGCCTCACACATTTGCTTTGTTACTTCTGTTGTCAACACTTCAGAGGGTCCAGGTGGGTGACTTTCAAATTATTCCACCTCATTGTCCCCTGGATTTGCCCTTGGTGAGCTGGAAATCTGGGGTGGCATCTTGCTTAAATGTCTCCTCATTTTCTAATTTCTTTGTTTATTTCCTGGTTTGATGCTCATGGGAGGTAGCTTTATTGGTAGCATTTAGAACCCTTAGGAAATGAATACTACTCAAACATGTCATCCAGGTATAGCTGGCTTTTGGATTTTGAGTTTGTTGCAAGGTCCTACTTCTTCAAATTATTGGGGAGGAGAAGTTGCTGACTATTTGAACCAGCGCCTGTTTCTTCAGCACTGGCCTATAGAATTGTTTATGACCTCTAGTCAAGCTCAGTCTTGGAATACCAAGAAGAACAATTGATTAGAACAGTTAGGTTGCCTTGGCTAATTTTGTACAATCTGCAGTAACAATAGCATCAAACACAGACTAGAAAATGACAAACTGTGGTAACTATTAATTTGCCACCTTCAACTGTATGAACTATTTTTATGGTTATATAACAAAATCTAAAACAAACCAGAAAATTGCCCACAGTGAATATGCCCTCAGCATGGCAATTTTATCCTCAGGGGAGAAAATTTAGAAAGTACTAAGGAGAAAATAGAGACATAGAAGAAGAGATTAGAAGAAAATAGAAGAAGAGAAATTAGAGAAGAAGAAATTAGAGAAATTAGAGAAGCAGAGATTAGAAGCAAGGCTGGAGGACAAAGGAAGACTATATAAACTTTAGGAAACCTGTGAAGAAGGCAGGAGGAAAAGAGAGGAAAGAAATAAAAAGAACAGAAAAATAACAAGAAAACTAGAAACAATGTTCACACTCATAAAAACAAGAAAGAATGATCAAGAAAATGAAATAAAACCAAACCAAAAAGAAAAAAACAAGGAAAAAAGAAAAATAAAGTCCATTCCCAGGTGTGTCTCTGTTGCCACTGGCAGACAGAGTGGGCAGACAGGGCCCACATCTGTGATGATTAATCCCAGCAAGCCTGCACCTTTAGTTCCACTGAAGTTCAGGTTGGTTTCTGGCTTTGAGGGTGGAACCAATGTGTTCAGCCTATATCACTCCGTGTGCCTTCTGCCATCTTTTTCTTTTTCTTTTTCTTTTTCTTTTTCTTTTCTTTTCTTTTCTTTTTGGTACTGGGAATTGAACTCACAACCTCACGCCTGGCAGGCAGGCACTTAGGCCACTGAGTTAAATCCCCAGCCCTATTTTTTGAGACAGGGTCTCACTATGCAATTCAGGCTGACCTTGAACTCACTTTGTAGCCCAGGCTGCTCTCGAACTCACACTAATCCTCCTGCCTCAGCCTCCCAAGTGCTGGGATTAAAGGCATGCACCACCACATCTGGCTTTTTTGCCGTTTTGAACTCTTGCTCCCTACTGGTTTGAATTTGGCTCCTTGACCTCCTGCCCATTTGAAGTTGGTTCTGCCTCACCCTAACACTGGAAGCCACTAGATGGAGCCAGGTTGCAGCTGCTCTGAGTTCTGAGCTCTGTGGGCCCCTCTGCAAGATGGCTACTGGCCAATCACCCTCTCCTGGAGGACGTCTGAACCTGAAAATTTCACCAGCCACTGCAGTCCACTGTGTCCACTGCCCCATTCCACTGGCTCATTTCTCTGTGGAGGCCTCTGGGGCCACCAGTAGTCACTGTGTGTCTGCAGGTTCGAGCTGCGCCTCCTACACAGTGAACCAGGGCTCAGGGGGAAATGCTGCTTGCCACCTCCTTGTTCTACACTGAGGTCCTTCTCTTCACCCTCCTCATGGGCTTCGATTCTCATGTCAGATCTTTGCTGAGTCCTGAGGACCCCCTTCCCTCCTTCCTCCCTCCCTCATATTGCTATAGTCCAGTGTCTGGGTACCAAATCTTGGAGAGGCTGCTTCTCTGCTGTTCACCACTCTGCTATCTTCCTGGAAACTGGATTTTGTGCATGTGATTAGGGCTCCAAACTTGTTGGCCTTGAGATATGGAGGTTGCCTATGAGTCTACGGTAACCACAAAAGCCCTTAAAAGGCAGAGCATTTTTCCACATGGTAGCAGACAACACCGTTAGAAGAATTTGATACTCAAGAATTTAACTCAGTAGGAACAGAATGGGCATTGATACTGAGGTGGTAGAAAGTCATGAGCATAGACCAGAGAAGGCACTAGGGCTAAAGACAGTCCCCTGTCAATAGTCAGCAGGAAAACAGGGTCTGCGGTCCAATGGCTGCAAGGAACGGAATTCTGCCAACAAGTTAAGAACGTTTGGAAGTGAATTCTCCCCAGAGTCTCCAGATAGGAACCTAGGGCTTGACTTTGGTCTAATGAGGCTGTAAGAGAACACAGTTGAATCCTCCCAAATTTCTAACCTACAACTCATCTGAGTGTTTCCAAGAAAGACGCTGAGAGACATATTAAGAATTCAAGGGCTAGACCTTGAGGGATCTAGGGGTCCTGTTGCATGAAAAGTAAGGTCAATGTGACTTTGACTTGTCTCAATTCCAAATACCCCAAGCCAAGTGTTATAGTCAGGATTTGCAAGGGAATAGATTTAATACAGGACACATAATTTATAGCATTACTTTATAATATTCACCCAAAAAGTCAAATGCAGAGGAGTGCAAGAGGTCTTTCCATGCACTAGAAACCCTAAGAATCCAGCTGAAAACCTAGAGCCCATGGCAATGTCCTCCATGAGTCCAGTTAGAGCCTACAACAATGATTCATGCAAGTTGCGTTGAGGATCTGCACTGGGAAGGCCCAAACATCAGTGGTGGAAACTAGAAAGTCTGTGCTAGTATGATAAAGGATCTGCACCACCAAGCTGTGCAATCTGCCCTCGATCCAGGAAGCAATGCCCAAGGTAAGGACCAGAGCTCCCCAAACAACCACAGCCATCCTTAGCAACAGCAAGACCTCTAGCTCCTCCAATGATGAGAATGGCCAAGTTCATATCAGGAAAACCAGCACAGCAAGCTTCTCCAGCAATAGTATGCCATTTCCCCCTCCAGTTCTTCTTTTATGCTGTTGGCAACAATCCTTGGGTGGGTATTCCACACCCAGAACCAAGATGACTCAGTTCAGCTGGGTGTTCCAAGTTGACCATTAGTTAATCCACCACAGCAAGAGAGCAACTATACCCAGATGAAATCCAGAGGGCTTCCCAGAGGGTGTGGGGCAGGAGGTCCACACGTGCCCCCACAGACATGTTGGGGAGCACCGAGAGCTCTGTGTACAGGAGCACAGCACACTGGCAACGTTCACCCTGGGCAGAGACTTGGACCCAGAAACTGGTACCCTAGGCAGTGTGTTCTGGCCCCAACAGGCTTCCGTACTGGAATATCACTGTGTGTTACCCAGCAGCCTGCAACACTTGTCTATCTGTGTTTCTTATCCTGGGCCTCAGCCTGCCAACCCTCTGACCTGGGAGCCAAAGTTCTGAACCTCAGCCAAGGTCAAGAGCCCAGCTGGTCATTTTGAGGACAATCTGCCCAGTTCCCCAGGGTCTGCAGCAGCTGCCGATCCTCTCCGTCACTCTGGCCAGAGGACAGGACCTGGCTCCACAGGGGGGATGTTTATTATGTGCTCATTCAGACACCTGCTGCCTTCAGCTCATCGCCATCCCACACGAGCCCTGAACACGGCAGTTTATAAAAGCTTTCTGCATCCAATCTCATGTACAAGGGTCCTGCACTCAGGAGGGCTTGGCTTAATGCCTTGTTGCTGCTCTCTTGAAAGTCTTAACAATTTCTGAGCAAGGGGCCTGCATTATCATTCTGCACCAGACTCTGCAAATGCTGGAGACAGCGCCCCATCTCCTCCTCACAAGCTCAGCAGGAGGGAGGAGTGAACTTTACAGATGGGACATGGTGGCCTCTCCCACTGCCACATAAGGGGCCTGCACAGCCCTGTGCCCGGTCACGATGCCTTCCACGGATCTGAATTCACCCTGGGACTCAGCTTCACAGACACCACCCCAGCTGCTTCCTGGCAAAGCAGTGAGGACCCCTGACCTCTGACCTCCTGGCTTCTACCTGCTGGCCCCTGCCTGTCCGTTTGCCCAGTGTAATGGCGACAAGTGCCTGGGAATAATCACACTCCTGGGCACAGCCTTTGGCCACCAGGTGGGTACCAATGCCCAGCTTCTTCTTCTTCTTCTTTTTTTTTTTTTTTTTTTTTTGCTGCACTGAGGATTGAACTCAACCTCGCGCCTGCCAGACAGGCGCTTAAGCCGTTGAGCCAAACTCCTGGCCCTAGTTTTTTGAGGCAGGGTCGCACTACATAGCTCAGGCTGGCCTTGCACTCGCATTGCAGCCCAAGCCGGCCTCAAACTCACAACACTCCGCCTACCTCAGCCTCCCGAGTGCTGGGATTAAAGGAGTGCACCACCACACCCAGCTAGTATGCCCAGCTCCTTTAGAGGGACAGCCAGGGACACCGCTCCCTGGGGACTCCTAGTGTTCCCAGCAGGTGTCACTGCGCTTCCTACAGTGGAGACTGCCTTGAAGCAGGGCTCTTATTGGCTGACCCTTCCCATCACCCTTCTCTAGTCGTCCACTGTGTTCTGTTTTTGTTTTTGCTTTTCTGTCAGTATTGGGGATCAAACTCACAACCTTGTGTCTGCCAAGTAGGCACTGAAGCCACTGAGCCAAACCCCCGGCCCTATTTTTTTCGAGGCAGGGTCGTACTTTGTAGTTCAGGCCAGTATTGCTCATGTTGTAGCCCAAGCTGGCCTTGAACTCACAACGCTCCACCTACCTCAGCCTCCCGAGTGCTGGGATTAAAGGCGTGCGTCACCGTGCCTGGCTCCTTCACTGTGTTTTGTAGGTGTAGCTGTGGTTGGATGTGATTTGTTGCTCAAGGTTCATGTGCCAGAAACTTAATCCACAGTGTGGCCTTGATGAGGTAGCAGAACCTTTAAGGGCTGGGGCCTAGAAGGAGGAATTCGGTCATTGAAGGTGTGTCCTAGGCCACCAGGGGTGCGTCCTAGGTCATTGGGGTGTGTCTGAGGTCACTGAGGTGTGTTCTAGGCTATTGGGGTGTGTCCTAGGCCATTGGGGTGTATCCTAGGCCACTGGGGGTGTGTCTGAGATCATTGGAGTGTGTCCTAGGTCATTGGGTATGTCTGAGGTCACTGGGGGTGTCCTAGGTCATTGGGGTGTGTCCTGGGTAACTGAAGGTGTTTCCTAGGTCCTTGGGATGCCCATGTCCCTGGAGGCACTTTTGGGACTGACGACAGGCAGCTGGGGTTACACTTTTACCAATCTCATGTCCTCATCTTTAGACCATGGTTCCTGTCCCTAGAAAAGGCCCCCACCCTCTAACATCAGAAACAAGCATCTCCAAGCTCTGTCTGTGCCAGGCAGGGTGCAGGGCTGTCAAGTCAACCTATTCCTATAGGAGGTAGAGCAGTGGCCAGAAATGGCCTGTGGCCAGCAGGACACACTGATGCATCAGTTAGGGGCCCTGAAAGTAGGATTGTCAAACTTAGAGAGAAAAATACAGGACTCCTAGCTAGATATAAATTTCCGATAAGCAGCAAGTCATTGTTTAGTATCATTGTACCCCATGCAATATTTGGGATGTACTTATATGCAAAATAGCATAAATAAAAATACTAATATAAGTAATATTTGTAGTTTATCTGAAATTCAGATTTCTCTAGGCTTTCTACATTTTATCTGATGACCCTTTCTGTAAAAGACAGCAGGTGCATGTAGAGTATTGACTAAAGAGAAGGTAATGAAAGGGCAGAGGGGTGAGCAGGGCCAAGAGCACTGGGAGCTGTATAGCCACCCTTGAGCCAGAGGAGCAGGGGAGGAAACGATGAGCCCTGAGCTGCCCATCGGGTCCTGCAGCCACGAAGAGTCTGTCGTGTCTAACTAGGTGTCCACAGCAGGGAGGGGCTGGAGACAGGAAGACCTTGACTCGTCCCTTGTCCCGCCCATCAGAGTCCCCTGTTGTCTGGACCAGTCAGAGGCAGACAGCAAGGGGACCTAGAGATGCCCCGGGCAGCCAGCTGGGTACAGGGACAGAGCCCAGGGTTGGCAGCTCCTTGGGCAGCCAGCAAGGTTTGGCAAAGGAAACCAGGCTTTCTTAAGAATGAATCCTCTTTGGGCCCCATCCCCGTGATGATGCTTAAAGAGGACTTTCCTTAAGACAGGGAATGGGGACAGAACTTCAGACACCACACACAGCCCCTGGGGTCCCCAGGTAGCTTTGTTTGGCAAGAGGCATAGAGTTAAGGCCAAGCTGATGTGACCAGATGTTGATGAGAAGTCTCATTCCTGGAGGTCTCACTCCAACTGGCTGTAAGGTCACCAGGTTTTCCAGCCTCTCCACTGCCTGCGTCAGGATACAGTAGAGCTGGGCTTTGCCCTTCCATCCCTGCTCCCTGTGCTCTGGCGCCATCTAGTGTCGGGGGGTTCCCAGAGCTGCACACTGGCGGATGCTCACATCTGTGCCCTAGACAAAGACCATCTGCCAAGACTGAGGGCACCTGCACCTGCGCTGTCGGAAGGCTCCCCAACCACACTGCTCCTCCTTCTTACACACTCCCCAGTTCCTCCACGTGTCCCCAGCCCCCCTCCCAGGAGAGCATCCCAGGACCTGTGGCTCACAGACACTTGATCCTGTTGGGGTAGGAGTGACATTAAATATAGGGCCAGAGGCCCTGAGCGCCAAGAGAAGAGTGGGAGGCCAGCTGGGATGCCCCAGAGGAGGTTCTGTCTGCCCTCACCCCAAAACCCAGCTGGACAGCAGAGCGTCTGCCAGTGAGCCTGCCCTGGCTGTCAGAAGGCCAGGGCCTCTGTGCCCAGGTCACACGCTCTGCAGGGCCAGGCCAGGAACTATGACAGTGCAGTTTGGAGGGGACTGGCTGACTTCAGTGACACCAGGAAAACTGGGAAGTAAAGGAGGAAAGGAAAGAAGAAAAATGTACACGTGTGTGTGTGTGTGCATGTGTGTATGATATTGGTCAGTGAACCAGGGGCACTCTACCACTGAGTTATATACTCAGTCCTTTTTCTAATTATTTTTTTAGATTTTGAAACAGAATCTCACAAAGTTGCCCAGGCTGGCTCTGAACTTCTGATCTTCCTGCCTCAGCCTCCTGAGTAGAAGACACATTTTGAAATTCTGGATTCTGCCTTTACTGAGCAAACATAGAAACATATTTTTGAGTCTCTGCCTCCTTCTCCTTGGCCATGAAGTGCCATTGGCCACAGTGTCCCTGAGCTTCCTAGGGCCTCCCTGGGGCGTGTACAGGCTGACTGGTGTGCACGAGTGTGCACCAAGTTGTCCACGTGCACAAAATGGAAAAGTGAACACCAACTGAACTTTGTCCAGCAAGTGGCTATTTTGAAATTATGTGTGACAGAGTTCGGACATGCAGATTCACAAAATAGTTAGTTTTCAAAATAATTTCCTCACTTTTTGCTTCCGTGTTCTGAAAACATTCAGGTGGGCTGGCTTTGAAATCCAAACTGAGCTATAGCTAAAGTTTTTGTTTTCAAAGTCAGGGGACTCAGGAGCTAAGCACCGCACCACAGGTTTCAGAGGAGCCAAGTCTGGAGTGTGTTCTATATTCTTTCGTTTTTTGTTTTGCAATAGCCAGGGCTAAACCTAAGGCTTTCACACTGAGCTACGCCCTCAGTCTTTTTTTATTTTGAGACAGGGTCTTACTAAGTTGCTCAGGATGGACTAGAACTTCTGATCCTCCTGCCTCAGCCCGCCACAGTGCTGAGATCACAGGTGTG
Source organism: Dasyprocta punctata (assembly GCA_004363535.1). Lineage (NCBI taxonomy): Eukaryota > Metazoa > Chordata > Mammalia > Rodentia > Dasyproctidae > Dasyprocta > Dasyprocta punctata. The sequence continues at coordinate 24,155 of RJWM01002813.1, forward strand.
TGTACCACCACTCCCGGTTTGCTCTGTATTCTTAACAGCTGTGCACTGCAGCCTCAGCCTCCATTTCTCATGGTTGCGGCCTCTCCTGCCAGTGTGGCTGTCAGTTTACATGTCCCACACGTGCACAGAGAAAGAGGCAGGCAACTGTATTTTCAAAACACAAGAGACAAGCAAATATTTCCTCTGCAAGCCTCCATCACCTCCTGCTCTCCTGCCAACTGGGGGACGCGCTCCCCACTCTGTTCTACAGCTGTCACTCTGAGGACTGTCAGCCCTGTGTGAGGCGGGCGTGTTGGCCGGGCACCCTAGACCACGTGTGCGTATGTGTCCCAGCACCATCTGCAGTGGGGGCAGGGTTCCCCACCCAGGGCCGGGACCTGGTGAGGCCCCTCTGTCCCATTTATGGGAGACTCCCAACCTTCCTGTCCCCCTGTGGCTGGCCTTCGTGTTGCTGTAGCCACAGCTACATTTTCCCTGTGACCTTTGGAGCTCTTGGCAAGGCGGCCAGTGAGCCGGTCCCGTATGTGGCAGCGCCTGCCCTCCTGGTGACAGCTGTGCCAAGATCCAAAGCCACCCTCAGGGGGTGGAGAGGTGCTGCCCCTCCCCCTCCTCCTCTGCGCCAGGCAGAGCCTCTTCCCTCCACCCCGCCCCCCTACTGGGCTCCCTCAGCACCACAAATACATTTCTTTATTTATACATCTGTAAAAATTATATGCTATACAATGCAGTAAAACAAATATACAATACAGCTTCTCTTGTGTAAACAAGAATCTTTTTTATCTGTCTTATACACTGAATAACTACATTGTAGATGATACGCAGTGTAATAACTATTGTTATTCTCTTATTTTATTATGAAATTTCATTTTATTTTTTCATATAATAAGCAAACTCTGTGTATGCATATGCATTTCGTATGTATGTGGTGTCCATACAGTTTACAACACACGCACAGATACACCTATGTAAGCGTGTGCACACAGACGCACAGAGAGGTTGAGGGGTACAAGGCACACAGCTAGAAGGCGGCTGATCTGGCGGATCACTCTCAGCCTCTGGGTTCCACGGGGAGGTCAGGGTGTCACCTTGCAAGTGATTCTGGACTGGGTGTGGCCTCTAGCCTGATCTCCTATGGGAACAAAGTTGTGAGATGCTGACACTGATCGCTGGGATGAAGTCCCCCCCTGCTCACAGCTCTGAGGTTTGTGTCTGTTGTGAACCACAGTCATCCCGGGGTCCCCAGGGCCAGCAGCATCTCCCACGCGGTGTCCCGCCTGCTGTCTGTACCCCTCGAGCTCCCCTTTGTCCAGCTTGGGTTTTAGAGCCCATAGCATGATGTGATCATCAACCCCTAAATCTACACTAGTGTGGGAGGTGTGGGGATGGGACAGCACTGTTTAGATGGCTGGATCCCACCCTGACCCCCCAGACTCAGTTTCCTCAACCTTGGGATGGCACATAGGTGCCACAATGCAAGGCCCTTCTGGTTCTGGTGGTTTCTGCTTCTATGCCCCTCACTCCTCTGGAAAACTGAGGCCATGTGCTGGGGGAGGGGCTGTCACCATCACTTGGGCCAGGCAGGTCTGGTGGGGACTGTAGCCAGCATCTGTAATGTCAGGATGGTGATGCCTTTCTCCAGGTGGCCAGGGGCTGTTTCATCCAGCAGGATGCGTGGAGTCCAACATGAACGTGGCTGGTCCCATCAAAGAGGGTGGGTCTGCTGCAGTCTGGTCTTTTGGGGGGCCTTGGCTTCCAGTTGAAGGGAGACAGAAATCTCTCAGCTCTGCCAGGAGCACATTTATGTTCACAGAAAACCTGTTCCCAGAAGTTAACTTGGACTTCTGGGCTACTCAGGATTCAATATTGTTTTGAGGTCCCAAGGGAACTCAGAGGAGCTTGTGGAGGCCGAGTGACTTGACCAGCAACCTCTGGTACTGTGCACCCCAAGGCCCATGGGAGATGGATGATCTGCCCTTCTCCAGGTGGCCCCAAGGGAAAGAAGCCTGATCAATGAGCGTGGACTGCTGGGCCCTGGTGGCAATTTGAGCTCAGGGATTCCACTTAATTCCCCAATGCCTGAATGCCTATGGCAGTTTTCAGTCCCCTACTCTCAGAAGATGAAGTTAAACTCAGAGACCCAGGGGGCTGCAGCCAGGGCTCCAGGAAGTGAGGAATGTGCGGAGTCATCCAACTCCACGACACTGGATTGTTTGTGGGCAGCTTCTCATCGAGGAAGCTTCTACCTGCATAGGGTGGGCCAAGCAAGCCTGCCCCCACCCCAGGCCCAGGACCAAGCCTGCTGGGATAAGACCCTCCTTGGAGAGAGTCAAAGCTCACAACAGGAGCCTGGGTGCACAGCCGGGGCTTTGCTGCAGACAGCTCCTCTCTGGGGCAGGCCTGGGCAGGGACAGGGGCTTAGTGAGCCAGCTCCTCGTCAGGGAGGATTGGTGATTGATATGGGGAGTTGGTGGTGTTTAGAGCAAAAAGCTGTGTATTCTGCAGTGGATTCTATAGCTTTCTTCCTGCTTCCTGCAATGCTGCTCGGTCCCCTTCCTTCTTGTCTGAAGTGTCAGTCATGACTCAGGAAGACCCCATTGGCTACAAATAGCCTGATGGCCCCACTATTGCATTTGCTCCCCAGATCTGCTTGTTTTGACGAAACGCTCACACAACCCTGCTGGTTCACCCATTGCATGCATGTAAGATGTTAGAGAGAATGGCCCGGGTCAGGCAGGCCGGGGGGTGGTGCTCCGTAGGAGGCACCCAGAGAAGGCCTCAGAGCCCTTCCCTAGGCCTAGGAACCACTGCCTGGTGACAACTGTCATCCTGAGGGTACATCCCCACAACTGAGGGTGGAAAGCCTGTGAGGCAACTGGCCTTACCTCCTGCCAGGGATCAGTCACGGTGTCACTTTGCTTCTGTCAATGAGGTGACCATCTTCTCTCCCTGGAGTTTACTTGTCCCTCGAGTGTCTCCAGTTTTCCAGAAGGAGGTTCCATGGTGCTCTAGTGGGATGGCTTCTCTGGAAGACAGGAGAGAACTTTCCCCATACTTGTTCCTTGTTCCCTCCTCTTTCCCCTCCCTACAGGTTCCCTTGACTCTCCCAGGATTTGGGCTCTTGTCTGCCCTCCCATCCCAAAATACTGCCCAGGGCAAGAATTGGATCTGTTCCTCTTCAGTTTGGTTATGTGAAACCCAAATAAACTGACATGGAGAGGCATTCAGGAATGGGGGCCAGTCCACCAGGGCCACAGACATGCTTAATTTAGCAGCTGATGTTCCATCTCCAGGTCAGAGGTGTCTCAGGACTTGGGCCCAGCTCCCATACCCCCCAGCTGGCCATCCCTTCCTGGCTCTCTCCTTCCTCTTTCCGGGAAGAAGGGTCTCTATCTAAAGAAGATGTGCTGAGTCTTGTGCTTCCTGGACACTGCTAGTGTGGGCCTCTCAGCGGCCTCCGCAACACTCTCACACCTTGATTCATGGGAACTCAGAGTATAATGAATACATTAACCCGGGGGGAAATCTGGAAGGCATAGTGTGTGTGTGTGTGTACCTGTGTGTGGACAAGGGGTACTCCATACTTAGAAGCAACAGGCAATAAACAAAAGTCAAATAAACAAATAACTGGAAAGGGAGTGGTGAGTACTATGGAGAACACTAAAGCCAGTTAAGGGATACAGAAGCGGAGAGGACAGGTTCTACTGGGATCAGGAGAGAACCCTCTTGGTAGGTGTGTGGGTCCCACTTGTGAATTTCCCTTGGCGGCTGAGTCCTTTTTCTGCCTCCCCTGCCCCTGCTGCAGGTTGACCAGTTGTATGGTTTCTTTCTCAGCATCTGCCTCACTTCTACCCCTCTCTGCCCCTGGAGAACTGTTCCTAGAACCAGTGTTAAGGGTTATGCAGAGTTGGGGTTCAGGAAAAGCTCCAGGGACCATTGAGGCCAGGACTTCTCTGATGCTCACTGTATGTCATCTAGATCATGAAAATTAAAACTGCAGCAGGATACCACTGATGCTCACCAGAATAGATAACATGAAAAATAAGATGGAAAACACAAAGTGCTGCTGAGGGTGTGGAGCAAGTAAATCTCTTGTTCAGGTCTGATGGCGAGGCAGGAGACTAGGTCAAGGCAAGCTGGCTGGGGAAGTGGGTGTGACCCATTAATTACAAAGTTCTAGGACCCATGCTCAGAACAGTTCCCAAAGCCCTGCACATGGAGTCAATCAGAGAGTGCTTCCTAAGTTCTTCCTAAGAAGCAGGAGATGCAACAGGACAGCCACCACTGAGCTCAGTGTCACTATGTTCTCTTTCATGACTGTCTGTTCTCACACTGTACAGTGTACTTTTTCCCTGAGCATCTATTAGGAGGATAACAGTATGCAATATAGCAAATATGGGAGATTTCCTTTTACCTTGTCTTTGAAACCCAATATTGTCCTGTTTTGTTTTGTTCCTACTAGTTGTTTTTGCCTTATTCAATGTTCTGTTTGGAATGGTTTCATTCTGTTTCATTTTGGTTTGATTTTGCTATATCTGACGAGATGGACAACTATCGTGAAGATAACAAGATATACTATGACAGCCATTGTTGTTTTCCTAGTATCCTGCTTTGAAGTTCTGTACCAATTTCACTGCTTTGTTTTGAGTGGCTTTATTCTGTTCTGTTTTGTTGGATTTTATTATCTTTAAAATTAAACAAATTAAATAAACATAAAACCTTACTACCTTTTAAACATGTTTTGTTCAGTTCTTTGTATAAGACAAGAAGAACCTAGAAACCACCTCTGGAAGGAGACCCCAGAACCCAGTAACAATGGAAGTGCAAATTGGCACAACTCTGGGAAACTGGCAGCTTTGTTAAAACTGAATATGTGGCTGAGTGCTGATTGGTAATTCCCGGCTTAGGGGTGTACCCCACACAAATGGGTACAAATATTCACCAAGAAATATGTACACACATGTGTTTTCACAGTACACATCCTTACCCAAACCTGAGCTATTCAAATATCCACCAACAACAGAGTGGGCAGACTGTGATATATTCTTAGTGCAGAATACCACATGGCAAGGAATCCATCCTTGATCACATGGAGCTGTAGACATGAATCTCAAGAGTACATCAGGGTGCGCTGCTGGCTTCACAGGATGCGCGGAGCACGCTCTTCAGCCAGCAGTCAGGCACGCGCTGTGGAGTGGGGGTAGAGTCTAGGATGATGGAATCTTCTCTCTTTGATTCAGAAGATGGGTGCATCCAGTTTGTGAGAATGTTTGGAGCTCTACATTTATGAAAGGCATAATTTAGGGGTGGGGAATATGTTAAACTTCATTTTAAAAAATTAAAAATTAGTGTTGTCTGAGCCTTGCCTTGGATGAGTTAAATCAAAATCCCTGGGTCAGAGCAGGCATAGGTGAGTCTAATGTGATTCTAATGCACAGACAAGGTTGGGACCCCCTGAGTTAGCTGGATGTGTTCATTTTGGTGGTGAGCAGCAGAGGGCTAAAGAGAGGGGTTGCAACCTCAAGGGAAGTGCACAGGCAGCACTGTGGCCCAGGTCCCTATCCCAGCACAGTTCCTTCTACCGGGCCACACTGCCCGCCTTCCACATTGAGTCAGATGTCCCAGTGCCATCTTTGCCTCTGTCCAAGATGTGCCTCTGTATTCGGATGTCGTGTCTGATCCTGTTGGCCATGGTTACTGCCAGCCTAGTTTTCCATGTGTGAGTTACTCTGCCTCTCATTTGCTGGGTGTTATGGTTTATACACTGTGTCAACTTGAGAAGTCTAAAAGTTTAAGTAACTCAGCAGCTCTACATCCTGGGGTGTAAGGCACCAGCAGTTACCGGTTCATTGTGTCAATTTGAGAAGGTCAGAAGTTTAACTGAGAGACTCAGCGGGGAGCCAGGGCTCTTTGTAAACATCCTCATCCTGTGCAAAGGAAGGCAAGGAGATTTGTGAATGCTACACTCACCCTGGATGGGGGGGTGTCCTGTGTACAATAAAAGGGAGGAGAAGAGGCTTGCTCTTGCCCCCTTTTACTCTGGCTGCTTTTGTTTGGCTGCTGCTTTGAAGTGTTGCCCCTGTGTCATGCCACCCTGCTGCCTTGGATCCAGCTGATTATGGACTGAAACCTCTAAAAACTGTAAGCTAAACAAACCTTTCCTTCCCTAATTTTGGGTATCAGGTGTTTTGTCTCAGCAACGAGGGAAAAGTAACCAAGACACTGGGTGACCTCAGAGAAGTCACAGCACCTCTCTGGGCCTCAACTGGGAAATGAGGGTTCTTGGCACCACAGTAGCCAAGAAACCCTCCAGTTGGAGGGCTCACAACACCATCTAAGACACAGTCTCAGCCTGAGGAGCTTGGGGTCTGATAAAGCCAAGAACTTGGGAATGGTTTAAGACTACATTCTTTCATAAAGAGTTAGGTAATAATAAATAAACGTGTTAGACTGAAGTCAGGTAGGAATTGGGAAGGCCCTTGGGTATACCACACTACATTCCTTACAGGAGAGCAGTTTGAAAGAGCTCACACACACTGAGGCTGACTTCCTGGGGAAGGCTGATCATGATTCTCGTTGACTGTTACGCACACAAGCAGCCCCAGTCCTCAGTGGTACAAAACAACTCATGACTCTGTGAGTCAGGAGTTTGGAACCAACTGGTTTGTCTCCAGTCCATGTGGTATGGGTTGGGGCAGCTGCTGGTGGGGGAGTCCATCTCCAAGGCAGGTCACTGATGTGGCTGCCCGATCCTTCTTCTCACTTGGTGTCGCATTTACAGGGGCCTGTTGGTGTGACTCACTAGGCTTCCTGATAGCAGAGCAGTTACAAAGTGTGTTAGGTCCCAATCTTAGTTGTCTCTCACCGCATTCCCTTAATATCAAATCACCCCAAATTCAAGCAGAAGGAAAAAGCAGACTCTACATTTGGATGGGTTAAGGTGTGTGCTTGTTGGGGGGGAGCCAAGATGGCTACTATCGTGGAGGGCAGTGGCCAACATGAACTGAGGGATATCGATTCTCTCCTGGCCTCTAACTCCTTCTGTCTTAGGAAGATTGCGGCTACTGGTAAAGGTGCGCACAGCCCGAGACAGGGCATATGTGGCCTTCCTGTTGATATCACAGAGGGAATTACTGCAACAGACCTTAGGCAGTCACACTGGTGCTTGGGGGAGTCCATCTTGGTGGGAATTTGGCCCTACTGCCCAACTGGTAACTAAACTCTACTCAACTACTTGAATTACTTGTTTTCCACACTGTGGTTGTTGAAAATTTGAAAACACAGAGATATTATTATGAACGTATTACAGTGGTACCTCAATTCACGAACTTAATTTGTTCTACAGTTTTGGAAAAGATGGCCACATTTGTGTTTGTGTGGGAAAGACAGCCCCAGTCCTGTTTGTCACCTGATGCAGAGTTTGCCAACAAAAACAAAATTTTGCCAAATGTTTCAGTTCGTGAACCAAATTTGTTGGCAAACAAAAGTGTTCACAAACCAAGATATCATTTTGTAAGCATGACTGTACAGCAAGGTTTGTATTTTTCCCCACTTAACACATTGTGACCATTTCCTTGTATATTTCATTTTAATTTGATAATTACTCTTTTGTTTCCTCTTAGATTTTGTGCCAGTTTAGTTATATTTTATTAAATTCATATGTAGTTTTGGGCACAGGTGTAACTCAGTAGGGATGTGGAGAGGCCACAAGATGGTGACCCGGGTCCCTTCCCACTCCACTGGACTCTGGGGCCTGGAAGTTGCCTGATGCTGGGTGGAGGTGGGGAGGGCCCTGCTCTCCTAAGACATCTCAGTAGCCTGTGGTTTCACTCCGCTGTGGGAGGGCTCAGGAGGGACCGTGGCTCAGTGAAGAGGTGACACTGAGGTCAGGAACCTGAGGTCAGGCCTTGGCTCTGCCCTGGCGGCTCACCGGTGGTCCTTACCTGGTCATTGGGCACAGCACGTCCAACCTGTCCACTGACAGCAGGTCACCTCAATCTCAGAGCAGGACAAGAAGGCAGAAGCCTGGGCAAGTTTGGGGTCCCTCTGTGGTCCACCTCTCAGAGACCCTTCATGCTTCACAGCATGGTGCTAGAAGAAACCGCAGTCAAACCCTATTGCTGATGACCCACAGCAGGGCGGATGTGAGAGGGAAGAGACGTGGCTGGGCTGGCTCCCTGGTGTGGGCAGGTCCATCTTCAACCACAGGGAGCAGTGTCTGCCAGTCTGCAGGGCTACACATGTGTACAGCACTCTTCTAACAGGCTCTTCTCCCGAAGGAGCCGTGATAGAACTGAGCAGTTCAGGGAATATTTCCACCCTTCCTGTGGGGCTTCTCATTCTGCCCCAATATTTAGAGTCTCACATGGGGGACAGAGTTGTGGCTTAAGCATTGGCCTGTGTGTAGGCCACAATTGGTTTAGATTTCTAAGCCATCACTCATAAATTATAGGAGGGTGGACACAGTATCCAGCCTCTCCAAATCTCGGTTTCCTCACCTGTGAAACAGAGGTGATGATAGCACCTGCCTAAAAGAAAGGCTGTCCTGTGTACTGCAAGGTGAGATTTCATGTCCCAATCAAAGTGTGCCTCGCCAGTCCCTCCCCTGCATGTCACCCCTGGGCTCCTCCTGCTCCCCCCTGGGACTCTCTGCTCACAATTTGGCTTTTTGATTCTCAAAAGCTGAGTCTAGACATCTGACAACAGGATTTGGAGATTGCATTTCTCTAGCTCTCTCGATATCAAGAAGTTGGCCTGGATAGTGAGGGCAAGGTGGGGTCAGCCTGAGAGGGGTCTGGTGCCCATGTACAACTAGTTAGCTACACAGGGGTTCCTGGAAGGTGACAAGTAGAGGAGACTGTGTCTTGCCTCCATCGAGGAGCCAAAGAAGCAGCAAGACCCAAGGGAGGTGACTCCCTGAGTCCACTAGGACCTCTTCCTGCCGAGGAGTCTCCAACAGCTCTTCCCCACTTTCCTCCTGCTCCCCTACCATGGCGCAAGGCCTGGCAGGGGCCAAGCTTGAGATAACATTGAGGCCAGTCAGCCACAGTGGTCTACGGTGACTGTCCCAGCTGGAGTGATACACAATTTGGCAGGTGCCAGAATAGCTGGGAGACAGTCTAGGGGCCCAAGGTGTTCCCCACCCACCTCCATCCTCAGCACCAGCCAGACCTCTGGAACCTTATCCCAACCCCGGGGCACCTCACTGCGCTTTATTTCCAGATAGAGTGCTAGAATGGTGTCTAGGCATCCTGAACCCCTGCTGAGTTGGCGAGAACTTTGGCTCACCAGCCCTGAGGGGAATGGGCCTTCGAAATGGAAATTATTTTCCTTTTAGAGGCATAAACCAAGGCACACTTCTGCCCCTGAGTTCTGGGCCCAATCCCTGACACAAGTGTGTGCATTTGAGCACCAGGCACCACGCTGGGCACCTCGGTGAGCATGGCCCCATGTGCACTGGCTGCCATGCCACTGATCCCAGAAACAGAGATGGCCTTCCCTGGCCTGGGAGCAGAGTTCAGGGCTTGCTGTCATGCTTGTGTGTGTGCTGGTTGGTTGCTTGCTGCCTTTCCCTTGGTGCCACGGCAGCCCAACCCAGCGCATCCTGCACCCAGGCCCCTGGTGTCCCAAATGTCAGGCTTTGACACTTGTCACATGCTCTGCACTGAACTTTGACTTCCCTGAAGGTCTTTTACTCCAGTCCTTTATCTCTCCTCTCCCTCTTTCATTCAGTCCGTCTTCCTTCCTGCCTTGTCTCCTTTTCTTGTCTTTTCGTCTCCCTTCTCCCCTTCCTCCCTCCCTTGCTCTTCCCCGAGGCGGTGTCTCTCCCTTCTTCCCTGTTCCTCTGTGTCTCACCCTCTGCATCTCACCCCTCTCTCGCTCCCTCCTGGGTAGTTCCAGAAACATACCCATATATGGCCTCCATGTCAAGGATCACAAATGATGACATCACGTGAGGGCCAGAGCCCCGAGATGCTCTCCAAAGTGAGAGTCTGCCTCTGATGCACCCAGGGGAGCGGAAGACAGGACAGTGGCTTCCTTCGTGCAATCCTCAAACAGGAAATCTGAGATTCACAACATCTTATAGCTTGGCTTCTCACCAGTGGTCATGCGGTGGGCCCGAAATAAACTCCCTGCTTCAAAGGACAGCGTTTCAGAACTGCCTGGCACAGCAGCCAGCAGCTTGGGGCCAGGGCAGAAAGAGAACTCAGGCAGCATGCTCTGAATTCAGACACTCTCGAGAAGATCCTTTCTATTGCCCCCTGAACTGAACCCTTGCTTCTGAGCTTAACAGGTAATGCATGCTTTCAACTTTCCTATAGGGACCTTGGAAAAATTTGCTGGGCTGGTTGGGACTTGCTACTGCAGGATTCACCCAAATTCCCTTGTCAGACTGTGTTTGTGCCTCTTTCTCCTGTTCTCTTGAGTTCAGCAGCCCACTGGCAACTTTCACTTGGGGTTGGGAGACAGAGAACCGGGATTTGCATATCCATTCTTCAGAGGGACTCTTGTGTAGAATATTATCGCTGTGTACTTCTCAAAATAGAAATGCGCACAGAGCTATCAATGATGCTATTGTTGGGTACACAGGTCTTGGACAATGTCTGTGTCAGACAGAATATTTTCAGGAAAGCTTTTGGATCAGGCAAACAGATAGGCATTATCATGCTTGGGAGCCAACTCAGTGCAGCTTTTCAGAGGGCCCATGCATGCGCGGCATTGTGGGGCTGACAGCAATCAAGGCACCATAGGCTGTACCTGCAACTTTAGGAGATGAATAGAATGAGACATGTTATCTACATGAGATTGAACAGAGCTGAGGAATACAGAGAATACCTCGTGTATGTTTGCGCAAGTGCACGCATGCGTGCATGCGTGCGTACGTGTGCATGAGGACACTTTCAAGGAGGCAGTGGCCTTATAAAGGACAGGTGGAATGTCATCAGAGTGGGGGCAGGGCCTTCCAGGTGGAGGAGCAGCTGTGGCAAAGGCAGCCACATTGGGTGGCCAGGGCGATGGTGAGACAGTGGAGGGGTGAGGTGGGGCACAGCTGGGAGGCAAGCTGGAAGCAGGTGCACCGCAGAAGACGGAGCACGGGCAAAGGATTCTGAGCAGAGCAGGTGCAGGCGGAATCTGACTTCTGGAGACTCCTCGGGAAGCCAGAGGGGTGGACAGGAATGGGGAGACGGAGAGGCCAGCAAAGGAGGGCGGGTGAGTGAGAAAGACCTGCAGCAGGGTGGAGGCTCAGCCCCTGCACAGGGCCCATGACCCTCTGCCTTGAGGACGAGCCCTTCTCATGAGCTGGAGGCTGGTGAAAGTTCCAAGGGGCTTAGGCAGACCCGGCAGGGACCTGTGCCCAGCCCCAGCCCAACCTCCACCACCAGAGGCCTCGGGAGCAGAGCACACAGAGAAGCAGGCAGCACAGGCACTCCCAAAACAGCAGGGTCGGCCCCAGCGCAGGCCAGCCGTTTGCCACACAGCCTCCTTTGGTGCCACCCAGCTTGCATCATCCTTTCTTGTGCAAGCAGGCCAGGTCATGAGTGCCTTAATTGGCCGGGTGTGGGGGGTGCCCTTCCGCTGGAGTGGCCCATCACGCACCTATGATGAAAAATCACAATGGCTACCAGCGAGCATTCATGGAGCATTTATTATGGAGTCACTTTTTATAGGGCTGTTTCTCTCACTGACTCTTCTCAAGGTTGCCAAGACCTAGAGGTGAATCGTTCCTCCCATTTTTCAGAATTGGAAACTGAGGCTGTGCACGGTTAGGCCAGGCAGCGCTGAGGTGTTGGAGTCAGGAATCAAACACTGGCCTCTGGGCCTCCAGGGCCAATGTTCAACATCACAGCCTCGTGGGCCCCTGCTGGAGGCCGGGACACTGGCCATCAGCAACTTCGTGCACCCGGCAGGAACATTCCTGGCACCACCCAGGCATCATAAGATGCCTGTAAATTGCGTGTGGGCTCCACCCAAGAGAGCTTTCCTGAGGGAGGCACAGAAATATCTCTGGGCTGCCGAGGGGCCTGCTGGGATGCAAAGGTTCAGCCTGCCCGGAGGAGGTGGCCGTCACCCGGACAGTGTGTTCTCAGCACCATCTTTGTCATAATCAGTGCCTAGGAACCGAAATGAGACTGTGACAAGCTTCGGGGTTGAAAGGGATGTTAGAAGGGAGAGCAATGGCGAAGTAACCGTCTACCATTACTAACTTGGCTGTTTTGTCTTTTTAAAGAAATGAATTTAGAAGAGAAAAGTGTAAAAAGAGACAGGGAAAGCAGAGAGAGGAGAAGGAGAAGATTGAAAGGAAGTATGCGGGTGGGGGAAGGGAGCCCCAGCTGCTCTGCTCCAGTTTAAGATTCGCCACCAAACCTGGAAAAGCACCCCCTCCCCAGTGCCCCCTTCCACTGCCTGGGATCAGCACTTAGAGACCAAGCTTGTCCTGCACCCCAGGGACCAAGGTGAGGGTCCACGCGACAGTGGAGGGTCCGCGGCTGGGCAGTGGGGTGGGGCCAGCCAGCCACACCCACCCATCCTCACCACCCCCAGCCGCCAGCACAGATGGTGGGAACTGGCATTCCGAGGCCCCCAGCAGGAACTGGGTCAGGGACCTGGAATCGCGTGTCCAGCACTGTGTGCAGCTAAGGCAGACTAATGACTCTGGCTACAAAGGGAGGACAGGGGCCCGGAGCAAGATCCAGTTGCTGCCGAGCAGGAGGCGGGGACAAAGGTGACCCGTGGACCCTCAGATCAGGGGACACAATCACTGAAGTTTCCTGAGCTGGTGCTCAAGGGCACTGCTTCTGACTGTGGCCCTTGGATCTGAGGGGAGCAGAATATTTGTCACAAAGAACAGGAGAGATACTTGTTTGTCCTGTTTTTCTTCTTCCCCTCTCTTTCTTTTTTTTTTTTTCTTTTTTTTTTTTGCGGCACCGGGGTTTGAACTCACAACCTCGCACCTGCCAGGGCAGGCGCTTAAGGCACTGAGCCAAACTCATGGCCCTGGTTTTTTGAGGCAGGGTCGCACTGTGTAGCTCAGGTCGGCCTTGCGCTCGCTTTGTAGCCCAAGCCGGCCTCGAACTCACAACGCTCCGCCTACCTCAGCCTCCCAAGTGCTGGGATTAAAGGCGTGCGCCACCACGCCCGGCTCCCCTCTCTCTTTCTAACCTTCTCTATTTTTCTCCTTTTGAGTCGGCTTCCTCAGTGTACACCAGTAAATAAACTACCAAGATGAGTGTTAGGGTCGCAGACTCACCCATCGGGGTCAGCAGAGCGAAGCCAGGGTGTTCCCTACCGGACAGAGCCTCGGCACAATAGGCACGGTGTGTCCAGCACGTGGTACGGCAGCAGTGCCACCAGCTTTGGACAGCTGTGTGACCTTGGGCTAGTCGTGTCCCCTCTCTGGGTCTCAGTTTCCCCAACGCACAAAGGGGTGGTCTGAGGCCTGCAGCCTGAGCGGATCTCCTCAGCCACCTCTGGCAGTGCTGCCTGACTCAACCTCGGAAGCCCCAGTGCCCTTCGCCCCAGAGACTGAAACACCTCCCTGGGTCTGCAGTTTCCTGGCTGGGATATTTTAGAATATTTAGACTCTGGGCAAAGAGATTGAAACCCCAGCAGTGGTGAGGCCCTGTCACTCTGTCTCCGGCCAAAGGCCCACCCCGGGGTGGGGGTGGGGCGTCCCAGCAAAGGTAGCCCGGATCCCATCCCCTTCCCCATGAAGGCTGCCCACTTCTCAGCTGGGGTGGACAACTCCAGAGGGATGAGGCTTAAGGTCACAGCTTGACCAACCCTTGTGACCACCCTCCACATTCAAGGTCATTGGGTGTGGTGAAAACGGGGACAGGCAGGCGTGGTTTCAGCGCCTCTGCCGCTTACATTCTGGGTCTCCCTTCAGTGTGACAGGAAGCTAATACTACTGCTCTGGGTGCTGGAGGTCAAAGGGTGCAGCCCCGACAGTGGCTGGGACACAGACTGGGGACCCACAAGCACCAGCTAAACTGTGTTATTTAGATTTCAAAGTTTAGACCCAGAAAAGGTGATTGATACCTTAATGTCTTGGGGCCACAACCTGCAGCTGTAAGCTCTTCCCTCCTCAGATCCTTCTGGGTCCAGCAGATGGATTCAAGGAAGAGGCGCTGCAGAGAATGAAGCTGTGTGCCGGGGCCAGGGAGGGCCCCCCCGCCCCCCCCATGTTCCAAGCTAGCCTAACAGCCTCTGGTTAAGGCTCATGTGGCATTTGGGAGCCCCTGAAGCCTTTGAAACTGACTGGTAGGTAGGCTGGTTGTATGCATGTATATTATATTATAAGAATTGTGGTCCTACAGTATCTGGGGGGATCCGGCTCCAGGACCCCTGTGGACACCAAAGCATTAGCATACAACCCACCCACATCCCCCCAGATACTTTAAACCATCTCTAGTAACTTACAGAATATGAACCACAATGTATTGTCACATAAATAATAGTTATACTGTATTAATTAGGGAATAATGCTGAAAAATGTCTGCGTATGTTCAGGGCTACTTGAGTGGTTTTTTCCTGAATATTTCTATTCCATGGTTAAATCTGTAGATATACGGATCTGACTGTTCATATATATAATATTATGTAAGAAATATATTACATATGAAATTAATTGTATATAAACCTATGTGAGTATGTAAATTAATTATTATAAATATATGTATATATATGCAGTCATTTAAAAATATACATAGTCTTCAGTTTGCATCTTGCCTTCCCTCATATCTTATGAAACTGGGAGCCTGCTGTTCCTCGTAGGTGGGATGAGGACTTGACGTGAAGTCTGATGTACCCTCTGGTCTCTCCCTTTTCATTTTCTCCCTAGCTGTGCCTCACTTTCCCCATCTGTAGAGTGGGACAACAATACCTTTATCACAGATTTGCCACTTGGTTCAAACTACAAATATAAGCAAACGCGTAGGTGAACAGCAAGGGAAGACAGTGTGGTTAGGGTTCTCTTGTGGTGTGTGGTAGTGACATGAAGGTGACAGGTGGGTGACAGATGGCTGTGACATACAGGCTCTGCCTGAGGCATCCGGCAGGCACCCCCCATTCTCGCCTGCGATGGATAAGTGCGCCCAACTGCACGCCCTGCAGCATGGACCGTGTCTGTGCTCACCAATCAGCCCTTCCTGTCACCTGGGGGCGGTCACCTTGCCAGAGAAATCCACACCCAGGTCTGAGAGGAGTGGCATGGACCAGCCTGCAGGTCCTTTTGAAGTCTGGGGTTGAGGTGCTGTGTGTGGATGGGCGGGGAGAAGGAGGCACCTGGGGAGTGGGCAGAACCCTTTCCCACCCCCTGAGCTGGTTTGGAGCAGGGCACAGGGCTCCCCGCTTCCCAAACTCTGGCCCCAT
The DNA here is from genome assembly GCA_004363535.1 of Dasyprocta punctata. Lineage (NCBI taxonomy): Eukaryota > Metazoa > Chordata > Mammalia > Rodentia > Dasyproctidae > Dasyprocta > Dasyprocta punctata. The sequence continues at coordinate 39,524 of RJWM01002813.1, forward strand.
TCTTGACTCGATCCCTGACAGCTCCGCAGACAGCCTGGGGAGCCGGTGGTCTCAGATGTGGGGAGAAGGCTGGCTTGGGGCTCTTCCTTTTGCTCTGGCACATGGTAAAGCAGGAGAGTGGGGCAGGTGGAGGGGGACCGGGGTCCTTGTATAGCCTCCTGGGCCACCGCCGAGCACAGCCCTGGGGAGCACAGCGGCAGGCGTGGGCGGAGGCTGTCCTATCTGCTCTCCTGGATGGAGCAGCTCCCAGCATCTTGGAGTCATCGAATCGCACAGCACATTTTTAGGGGCCACCAGCCACATTCTGGGTGCTGTCTGCACATTTATCCCTGTAACCACATTTCCTCTGACACCTCTGTGGGCCAGATGTTATTATTACTATCCATGCCATTTCGCAGATGGGTAAAGTGAGGCTGGGAGGCTGGGAGTAGGCTGCATGCTGCCAGATCTCGGGTCCTAAGGCCACTTTCAAAGGCCAATCTCAGTCCTCACCACAGGCCTGCCAGGCCCATGCTTCTTTGCCTCACGAATGTGGAAACTGAGGCCGGACTAGAGGAAGTGATGGGTTGTTGGGCACCACCCTGGGTTTTCTACACATGTCAGCTCAAGCAAGCCTGTGACAGACATTGTCCCCATTCTACAGATGCCTCCTGGGAGAGGTGGGGGGCCCCTGGGGTAATGTTTGGGGTGCATAGAGAGGGCGAGGGTGAGCTACTAGTGCCCCAGGGAAGCTCTGTCTCCCTGCCTCCTGCTGGCTACAGACTGATTACCTCAGGACACCTCCTCGGCTGGCCCCTGGCCTGGCTGGGCGAGGCTGCTGGACTCCTGCTTTCCCTGGGAAAGGGCTATTTTTTTTTTTTAATCCCAATCAGTCTCCTGCAGGTCCCCCGAGACTGCTGGCCACCCTCCAGGACTCAGGCTGGGAAGGCGGCCCAGTCCCCAGGCAGAGGTCCCAGAAATTGAGCTGGGGAGCATAGAGATGAGGGGAGACTCAGTCCAAAAGAGGGGTGAAGATCACCCCATCCCCTCCTCCCAAGATATGAGTACTCACGACCTATTCTGCGAGTGGAGAAACTGAGGCTCCAAGAGGCTACTGTTAATAACTAGCTAAGCTGGGCCTTGAACTCAGCCAGCTGACTCTCTGGGGTGCTTCACCCCTCTCCTGTGCCAAGGCTGAGCTACTGCACCTGTCCCCAGGAGGATGCCCTCATGGTGTCACTCACAGGTGATATTGGTCCAGGAATGAGGTGTTTCCCTTCCTGAAGGTGTTCAAGTGTCACACTTGCAAATGCTTATGCTACAGCTAAGCCCAGTGCAAGGAACCCTTCTGAAGCTACTTTCCATCCTGTGACCACAGTTGCAAATGTGTCTCATTTGTACTTGAGGACACTGAAGGTGCATGAGGGTCTCAGCAGGAAGGACAAGGGATCTTCAGGCCCACAGTGGGGCAGGGAAATTGTCCTTGTCCTGTTCAAGTCCTGACAAGATCAAACCTGTCTCCCCCTTGCCTGTCTGCATTTGTACTTGGAGGCCAAAACCCCAGTGTGCTGATGGAGGCTAGGGGGCTGTGGTGAGAGCAATGCGGTGACAGCATGGAATTAGTGACAATGTCCAACCTGGGGAGAGGCTCACTAAGGGCCTGGAGTCTGGGGTTCTCTGCAGGATTGCTGATTCCGGCAAGACACCTGGGCCAAGAGGGGCCCTCCTGGGATAGGAGGGACAAAGGACAGGTTCTACCCTGCCTTGCCACTTAACAGATGGGAAACCCTAAGACCCAAAGAAGAGGGAATACATGCGTAGAGTCCAGATGTTGTGTCCAGTTTGGGTCCTTTGCACAACAAACAAAGCTGCTGCTGCTGCTGCTGCTTCAATATGAAAAATAAGCATCAGTGCACCCCAGCTTCAAGGTCAAGATGCCCCAGACCCTCCCCTTCCTCCCATCCCCCTCCATGGAGCAGTCACCTGCCACACTGATCTACAGCATCAGCGCTTAGCCATGGAGCATCCTCGTCCTCAAAGCACCCTCAAACACTGAAGGGCCTGGGCCTCACCCAGATGTTTGGGCTCACTGCTCTAGGGTGGATCTAGGGTCTTGGAATATTCTCAGGACTCTCAGCCAGCCCTAAGAACCATCTGTGAAGATGATTTTGATTGCATATAACAGAAAACTCAGCTAGTGTTCACTTAAACCTCAGGGTTCTTCAGTCTTTACCTAAGAAGAAGTCTAGGGAAGGTGGACCCAGCATTGGTTGAGCTGCATAATGATATGACGAAGGACCCAGTATATCATTCACTTGTTCAAATGCATTGTATCAGTCCATCATTTGTTCTGTCAGACTCATGCTCACAAGATGGTTGCCACTGCTCTAAGCATCAAGCTCCTCCAAGTACAAAACAGGGGCTGAGACAAGGAGTAATTGTATTCATTACTCTCTCTTTTATGAAGGAAGGAAGTCCTTCCTTGGAGCACTCCAGCAGAAGTCTATTATATCTCTTTGGACAAAACTGGCTACATGTCCACCCCTAGCCTGGTCCTTGGCCAAGAGGGTGGGATTGGAACAATCCTGATCACGCATGGGACAGAGCACACTGCTTCTTGTGCAAAGCTGGGTTCTGCTGCCAGGGAGATGCGCACGGGCAGGGCTGTTGGGTGGGCCACCAGCAGGGCCTGCTGCACTGGGTGATGTTCGTCAGCTGCATAGTGCATATGCCCGATTCCATCAGGCTCACTGTAGTTTGTGAGGCTCATCCTAGTCACTTCCGACAGAGGGAGTCTGCTTACTTTCAGAGGTGCCCACTGTCCCCTGCTGTCCTGCACATGAGTCCATTCAGGTGCTGATGGTCGTTCATTCATTTCCCAAAAGTGCTGCTATGAATATTCTTTGTTTGGGGTGAATATATGCCCATGACTCTTTGGGGCACACAGCTAGGAGGGAATTTGTAAGTCACAGGATTTGTGCGTGTTCAGCTTTACTCACATTTTCCAGCCCAGCTTTGTCACTTCACGCCCCTGTCTAAGCTGGGGGGTCATTCTGGTACTCCCCCGTGCTCCCTAACACTTGCATTTTCTGTCATTATCATTTGAGTGACTCTGCTGGGTGCAGAGTGGTCTTATGTTGGGGTTTTAATTTTATTTTCCCCAGACGCTGATGAAACTCTGCACCTTTGGTTTTGGTTACTGGCTGTTTGGATGTGCTCTCTGTGATGTGCTGACCTAGTCTTTGGGGTGTCAGTTAACTACAGCCCCAGGGGTCCCCAAATATGACAACATGCTCCAGACTGCAGGTTTCTAGAGACTTGGCTGAGCAGGATGGGCTCCCCGGGCAGGTGGGCCTCAGGCTGCCCAGTGGACTCTCTGGAGCCAGGCTAGAGGCAACAGCTCCACACGCTGTTCCTTCTCCCGGTGATGGCAGCAGACCAGGCATGAGCCCCGCCGCACGAGCTCTTGTTACATGCCACTTGCGTCACGTCCACTGGCGTTCATTGGCCACTGCGAGTCACTTGGACTTGGGCCGATATCAGCAGGCAAGGGAGGAAGGGAGCATCTGCCTCCAGCCGAGAGGACCTCATGTTTGCTGAGCAAGCCCAAGTGTACCCCTGGGCTTTGGGGTCTTTTCTATAAAGCCCCTAGTGTTCAGTTAGGGCCAAGAACCACTGACACCCCCCGCCCCCAGTCACACTACAAGTCAGCCAGCCAAAAGGGAAACCAGCCTGAGCTGATTTTATTTCATTTTCTGAAAGCAGCTGACTCAACCAACCCTTCTCTCTTGGAGGCATTTTTTAAAGAAGAGAGTCCCTGTAATTAACATGGAAAACTTTCTCAGTGATTGATTTTAACTAGTTTGTAGCCCTGGGCTTGTTCATTTCCAGTGTTTTTGACCCTCCCACAGTGCAGAGCAATGGGGGAGTACCAGGGTAGGATGCCATTGGTAATAGATGCAAAGCTCCCTGGGGGGGACTTGGAGTTGCAGGGTCAAGGTTGTATTCCCAGGGGAGTGCCTGATACACAGTAATTGCACAATAAATGATCTTTCAATGTGAATGTGTATAGATAGGCTTTCTGCAATGGAAAATGAATAGTGGGTTGGTGGGGTTTGCAAAGGCAGATGTATAAATGGATGAATGGGAGGATGGATGGGTGTGCATGGTGAGTGAGTGGACAAATAAATAGGAGAATGGATAATGGAGAGATGGGTAGAGGGTTGGGTCGATGAATAAATGAATGGATGAATGATTGGAAGATTGGATAGGTATGCGGTGATTGATGAGAAGTGGAGGGATAGATGGTTGGGGGGTAGATACAAGAGTAGAAGGATGGACAGATGTGTAGGTGGGCATGTGGTTGCATGATTGGATAGGTAGGTAAACGGGAGAATGGGTGGGTAGGTGGGTGAACAGGAGGATGAATAAATGGGTGGATTGATGAATAGATGAGTGGGTAGCCGAATGTGGACAGATGGGTGGTTGGGCAGATCATAGGATCAAATCAATGAATGAAAAATGAATACGTGATTGTCAGAAAAAAGCCAAGGCTTCCCTATGGGTGAACTCAACTATCTTGTGAAAACATTTAGTGACCAGGGTGGTCTTGGTCTCCCCACAGGGTCCTCTGCTTTGCTGTTCCTCCTCCTGCTGAGGGGTGGCAGAGATGGCGATGCAGATCAGTTCTCGGGGCAGACAGCGCACCATCGGGAATGAAGAATACAGCCTGTACAGCAGCCTGAGTGAGGAGGAGCTGATCCAGATGGCCATTGAGCAGAGCCTTGTGGACAAGACGAGGGGCTCGACCACTACTGGCTCGACCCCTACTGAGGCCACTGGGTCAGCACGGGCCAACCGCCAGCCGGCTCATTTCTACCCCTGGACCAGGTGAGCAGGGCCAGGCCGACCAATGAACAGGGCCATAGGGGTACCCATGAGCTGCTGGTCCAAAATATTGTCCATCCTGACATTATCCTGCTCTCTAGGATTCTTTTTAGCACCATAATAATTTACATTTATCTAAGGGCAAAGGATTACCAAGGATTGCAGTGAGTGATACACAGTTGTTCTTGGTGACCTAGGGGAATGGGTTCCAGGCTTGGTATCCATGGACACCAAAATCTACCCTCAAGTCCCTTCTATGAAATGATACAATATTTACTTACAACTCCTGCACATCCTCAAGAATACTGTGAACCACCTCTGGATTACTTATACAATGTAAATGCTGTGTAAATTGTTGATACACTGTATTGTTCAGGAAATAATGCCGAAGAAAAAATCTGCACACGTACTGACGCATTTTTTTCAAATATTTTTGATCTGAAGTTTGGGAATGCAGAGCATATGTGTCCTGAGGGCCAACCACACGCTCGGTCTCATTTAACCTCCTAGGGTCTCTCCTCCTGTCTCTATCCTACCCACTTTCCAGTTGAGGGAACCGAAGCTCAGGACTGAGGGACTGGTCCGAGGTCACAAAGCTAGTCAGTTGCAGACATGGGAACTAACTGGCCCCAAAGTCCGGGCTCTGGCCTTGCAGCCCTGACTTTGCAGTCGAACGCCGCAGATCCGAGGCACAGTCTGGTCAGCACCTGCACACTATCTGTGCGGTCTCTGGAAAGTAAGACACGGGTTCCGCAAAGCCATCCTGCTTCCTTCTGGCTGCCCTGTCTCAGCACCACTCACTGCCACTGGACCTTTGCAGAGCAGCGACACCCAGTGGAATGGGACGAGAGCCACAGTCACGATGCACAAATGTCATTTCAAAACGCTAAGAGCCCCATTAGCAAAGCCAAGAGAAGCAAGTGAAATTAATTTGCACATATATTTTGTCCCAAATATTATCACTTCCATGTGTCATCGACATAAAAATTATGAATGAGATTTTTACCTTTTTTTTCTCTAGCAAGGAGATTCAGAGTATATTTTATACTCATGGCATATCTCAATCCCAAGCAGCCGCATTACAAGCTCTCCCTAGTCGCATGTGACCAGGGGACACCATGTTGGATCTAGGGGACACTTTCTTTGTAGAAGGTGGCAGCCAGAGATGTAAACAAGCAATTGATTGAATGCTTTTTGAAAATATGTAGAAACCATCAAAATGCTTTTGCTTCCTCCTGAGCCAAGGTCAGGTGTATATTTGGAGGTGGGTGGTGGGGGAGGGAACTGTGGTAACAGTCATATCAGTGTCACTGTGGAGTGTGGGTCTCAATCTCACTCTCTCCAGCAGCTGGTTGCCTCCCTGTGTGACCTTGGCTAGTCACTTAAGCTCTCAGAGCCCCTGCTTCCTTCTCTATTCTTCCCAGTGCAGTCACAGTTTACAGAGGGTGAAGTGGGTGAGAGTGTAGCTCATTCTGTCCCTCCGAGTACCTATCAGGCAGGGTTCTCCTGCAAGTGACACTGGACCTTGCCCAAGCAGATCCCACTGTCAGTCTGGCCAGGCCAAGGCCCAGATGTGCAGTGCCAAGGGTCCCCTTCTAGAGAGGAAGGTGGCGGCTCCTTGGGCAGCTGGAGGAGTATGAGATAGCCTGAGTTCTGAGATGCCCCTGAGGTCACTGCTTCTGGGACCCAATGGGAGAAGCAGAAACCCACAGGCAGGACTTAGTTCACTGTGGCCAGGTTCAAGGAGGCCTTGGTTCCTGTTTCTCCTCAGGTTCAGCTAAAGTCAGACCACAGGTTCCTCTTCCTCGGGAGGGGGCCTGATAGAGATCTGACACCCTCCCTCCAGAGACGGGGCCTACTGCACGAAGCCACATGTCCCACTGGGCACCTGCAGCCCTCTCCCCAGTGCAGGAGCATGAGGGGACCCATGAGCTCCAGCCCTGACTCCTCCTCCACATATGGGTAAGGAAGTGGAGACCAGCACTGGGCCACCCACAGTTATCCTGCCTCCTGGGAAAAAGGCCTCAGGGAAATGAAACCACTTAGCCCCCACAGACTATCATGCCATGCCGCAGAGTCTCTCTGACTGGGCCTGATGATGCCTGGGCTCAGTTCTGTCCCTTTGTGACTAGAGGGAGGTTGGGTTTGGGCCCTGCTGGGGAGAGAAAGTTCCTAATATGAAGCTTAATGCAGTCTCCTCCTAGCTGCACACTGAGCTCCTCCCACGTGCCAGGCAGAGGTCAATGCACTTAACACTTGCAAAAGCCATGCGTGGTGCGTGGTGCTGTGCCCACGTAACAGGATGACAAAGCAAGAACACCACAGGGCCAGGAACTGAACCAAAGTCAGCCGGGGTTCAGAAGTTCACATGCTCAACCAGACTCGGCAGATCCTGCACAGGCCTCTTTCTGTCCCTCCCCTCCCCCACTTGGAGGAGGCTTTGTCCTCGTGACATCTGCTTCCCACACACCAAGGTTCAGGGTTCTGAAGATGCACGACACGCATTCACACACACTCACACATGCACACCTGTGTTCACACCAGCAGACACAGCATTGCAGAGGGTACAAGACCCAGAGAGCCCTGCTCACTGTTATCCCTGAATAGCATGGTTTCCACCCCATAGATCCGGAGCAAGGACATGACTTACATTTCTTATGTGTCTGTTTCTACCACTAACCTGTCAACTCCTCTAAGGCAGGGACCTCGGGTCCTTCTTCTCTGTGCAGCTCCAGGCCTAACCTGTGGCAAATGGCAAATAGCTGCCCATGAACAACTGAATGGATAGGTGAAGAAAGGAGTGGACAAAGAGGCAGAGGAAAGAGAAGCAGGTTTGGAGTTTCAGATCCTTCCTCCATCACATATTGACTGTGTAACCTCAGGCGATTTCTTGTCCCATTCTGAGCCCCAAAGATCTTATCCCTGAAACAGCAATAGCCAAAGCTCCCACTCCACTCACCTTGCAGTGTTTTCTTTAAGAGCTGGAGATGGAACACAGGGCCTCGTGTACACTAGGCAGGTGCTGGCCCCGCTGAGCCACACCCCCAGCCATTGCATGATATTCTTATGAGAAGCAAACTCGGTGAGGCAAGCGCTGAAGCCTTCCCCATCCGCACTCTGACCTTGACTTGACCTTCCTCAGCCCCTTCCTGAGTATCTGGGGCACCAACCTCAGGACTGCTTTTCTTCACAAGCCAGCTTCTATGTCACCCTGCAAAACCCTCCTTAGAGTGTCTCCAACTATGATCTTGGGGACAGGAAACAGGTAGTGTTCACTTTTGTATCCTCGGGGCCCACCAAAGAGCCTGCATCATTGCATGTGCCCAATCAGCACTTCTAGACAAATGCCTGCACTGTGACACCAACACAGTGCTCTAGGGATGTCACTTATCATTATTGTCTTGTGACCAAAATGGCAGGCAAATGAGTCTTTGGAATCATAGAACAGAAAGCCAGATCAGTATGCCAAAAGAAAATATAATGTGTTTTTGTTGTTGTTTGTTTGTGTGTTTTTTGTGTGTGTATGTTTTGTTTTTTGGGTTTTTTTTTTTTTTTGTAATGTTCTTTTTTAAAACCACTGTTCTATTTGCTTCTCCCCCACCATCATGTAAAGGGACCAAGTTTTTGTTTTGTTTTATTTTGGTACCGGGAACCAAACTCAGGACCTTCCCAGGCAGACGCTGTGTCACTGAGCTAAATCCCCGGCCCTTCTGTATTTTATTTAAGGCTACATTTCTAAGAAGGAACGAAGATAAAGGAAAACGTGAAGCAGGAACTTGCTGGGGCTGCACACGGCTGACGCCCGGGATTAAGCAGCCCATGTTTGCCCGCCTTTATGAGAGGCCAGGCAGGGCCTTCAGGTGCTTGGTTGCAGCCTCCTAAGCCAAAGTCTAAAGACGGGGCAAGTCCAGAGGCACACAGTGGCCCAGCAGGGACAGCTGAGGAATGAGCTTGCTAGGTTTCAGAAACAAAGACAGGGCCTCCCTGGGCCTCTCCCAGGATGTGACCTGTAGCCACATCCTGCCAGCCAGGCTCTCACCGCTGGGGACAGCACAGCACCGCTCTGCTGGGAATTCCCCTGCCGTGCTGGAGGAGAAATGGGCCTCCAGCCTCGGGTCAAAAGAGCATGAATCCTATCAGAGGCCCCGGTCCTCATCCAGCCTGAGAGCACGGCGTGGGCACCCGAGCTATCGCCCCACCTGGACCCCAGACCAAGGGAACAAGGAGGCAGCGGAAAGAGAAGTAGGTTTGGGGGCTTGGATCCTTCCTTTATTCTCACATGATTTCTGTGCATCCAGACCAATCTTCCGGATTTGATTCCAGCCCTCCTCCCTGTGGCTCTGCCGCTATGTGCAACTTGCCCGCCCATCCTGAGAAGACACAGCAAGACCTGACTTCCCAGCGTGCATCCCAGCTCCCAGCATGGGCAGGAGCTAGAGCTTCACTGGCAGAGCGAACTCAGCTTTCTGTTTCCTCATCTGCAAAATGGAAACAGACCTGACTCCACGAAAGATGGGAAGAAGATGGACTGGGGACAATGCTTGGAATGGCTTCGCAGCCATTTGTCTTGCCAGATGGAGAGGGTTGTCACTACCGTGTCGCTTGAACTTCAGCAGCCTCGGTTCCCTCCTCTCCCGGCCGGGAAGAGGGAACGCTGGGCCTGGGAGTTCTCTGGCCTCCCTCACCAGCACTGTGGCGCTTGGATCTGTTTCACACACTGAGTCTCTCCACAGACACAGGAGCAGTGAGGAACCCCCAAGTCGGGTCCCACCTCCGCATTTTGAGGCACAAAGAGGGGAAGGCCTTGTTCAAGGTGCAGGGCCTGTCGGTGTGGAGGCCGGAGGGTGAGGGAGGGTGGAGAGGCAAAAAAAGACCCTGCATGTGGCGGAGGAAGGTGTTTTAGGAGCTGGTCTGAACCTTGGCGCTGCTCACTTACCCACTGTGTATGACCTTGGGCAGTTTCCACTCTCTTGGGGCCTCAGTTTCTTCACTTGTAAATACAGGGGGTTAGCATCCATCCCAGGGGTTGAGAAGTGAGGATTAGTGGATGCTTACAGGACGAAGACAGCCCCTTCCCCAGGCCTCCAGGCAGCAAAGATGGCCCTGATGGAGAAGCCACAGTGCCAGGGCTGATCTTCCAGAAAGAGAAAGCGGGAACAGTTAACCCCAATCTCACTGTGGCCCCAGCCAATCCCAGTCACGGCATGGCTGCCACATCCAAAGCAGAGGCTCAGAGAGTTGAAATCATAAAGCGAACCAGTGACCATCTTGAGCCCCCCTGCGCCTGGCACTTCAATAAACACTTCATACCATTCACGGGGCCGGGTCTCAGTGGCTGTCAAAACAGGGGTGACTCTCTGGCCACCTGCAGGTGGGGAAACTGAGGCACAAAGGAGGCCAACCACACTGTCCCAGGTCACACAGCTAAGCAGTGTCAAGCTGCATCTGTCTGACTCTGAACCCTGGCCCTGTGACCTTCCTGGCGCACCCTTCTGTGAGCTCTAGACTTAGTGCCCGACCCTCTCACCAGGAACCTGCGATGGGGGGATGGGGTGCACACCTGCAACCCAGCTCCCTTGTAGCCCCACTTGCCCACAGGTCTCTTCTCCAGTCCCTCAGGAAGTGACAAAGCCCCTTTTACCCAGGGACCTGCCGCTGGGCACTTCTCACATCCTCCCTGGTGAAGAATGTCACCTTGCTCCGTATCTGCGGCCCTCCTGGTTGGCTGGGGAGGGGGCCGGCTGGGGTAGGCGTGAGGTTAACCTCATTGTTGTCTTATATGGTCATTTAAATCTCCCAGGGCTTCCTCCAAGGGCCAAAAATAATCCAGAGACACAGCAGCTGTGTACAGCACACAGAGAGGACCCGGCCATCTGCTTTGGTTCAGAGCCCTGGGTCCGTCTGTCACTCAGCCTCTCTGCTCCATCCTCGCTCCTGCCTCCAGCCATGACCCGCTTCTCCTATGCAGAGTACTTTTCCCTCTTTCACGCCTGCTCTGCACCCCCCAGGTCCACAGCGCCTGCCGAGAGCCCGACGGCCCGGCCCCCGCTGGGTTTGTTCCAGGGGGTCATGCAGAAATACAACAGCAGCCTGTTCAAGACCTCCCAGCTGGCGTAAGTGACCCCCTGCCCGGCCCCCACATCACCAAGCTCATGTCCCCAGCTGTCGTGGCAGGGAGGGTGGGGGCAGAGAGCATATCTGAAGCCCCAGGATAGCAGAGACACTGCCGGGTCGTCTGCCAGGCAAGGCCTCCTAGGTATGTCCCCTGGGGCCCAGTTGCTCCTGTGGTCCCCCATTGACCCTTTATATGGGCCAGGGTGGGACCTGGGTACTAGGGGAACCCCACTGGGCTTTCAATCCAGGACCCCAGCGGGAGGGAGGCTGGGGAGATGGCCTTAAAAACCTGGAGCCCCAGAGGAGCTGGGAGGTGGAGTGGAGGAATTGCCCCATCTTCTGTGTGTCCTGTCTCACAGCCACCCACGCCACCTTGCAGGGCCCAACTGAGCACATCCCCAGTCCCCAGACCCACAGCTTTGGCTTGGCTCGCGCCTTCATTTAGGTGTCAAGTGCCAAAACCCAGAAGTGATCTTTGCCACAGGAGGGGTTCTGTTTGCCTGGCATAGTGGGATCCTTGGGAAACAGCTGTGTCTTCCTCCCCTTTCTGCCCCACAGAATGGCTAAAAGCAGGAGAGGACCCCGTGCTGCCCCCGCTGCCCCCGTGCTGTTGTAGATCAGGCCGTCTCAGCAGCCGTGGTCCTTACAGAGAGGAGGCAGCCATCTATCTGCTCCTCCTCTCTGCTTCGTCCCAGCCTCCCAAGCCCTGTGGCTGCCTCATCCCTAGTGCCCAGGTGACTTTGATCCCCAGCTGGAAAAGAGACGAGGTTCTCTCAAATTGCCACTTCCTGCTTGCTTGTACAAGGAGGATTGGTCCCCCTGGGTCTCCCTTCTCTGTGCGACAAGGCTGGAGAGGACAACGTGACCCCCAGGGTCCCAGCTGGCTTGCAGTCTTTGGTAGCCTGACCCCCCAAAGCAGCCTGCCCGCCCTTGGGGCAGGGACTTTGAGCTCTCGGAGGAGCTGCCAGAGTGCAGTCCTGTCCTAGACTGTCCTCCTCCCACCACAGCCAGGGGGACTCTCGCTGTCATAGGTCCTCAGATCCTTCTCATGACACAGTAGGGCTATGAGACCAGCCAGCCCCTTCCCTTCCACATCAGTGGGGTCACACTGAGACTTCCCAAGAAAGGGGACACATACCCAACGGGGGCTTTGCAAGGCCAACAGGGGCTGCTCGGGCTGTTCCTAGGTGGAGCTCATCAGGTGGCCATGATGGTGTTGATGAGCCCTTCAGGACTTACTCGGTCACTTTCCCATCGTCCTTGCTGATCTGTAACTTCATTGGCTTCTGTGCCCTGATGCTATTAATAACCCAGGAGGCTGAGAGTCTAGAGGAAGTGCCAAGCCCTGAAGGAGGTGGCTGGGAGGGTACAGGGGCTGGCTTGGGGACCCTCAGGGCCCATCCCAGCCCCTGCATGGAGGGGTCCTGGGCAGGAGGAATGGGGTTATTTATGCAGAATTCTCCCCAGACGTGGATTGGAAAGTCACAGCAGTCGCGGTCCTTAGAATCTCTCCAGTGATGGAGAAGGAAGCGCAGTGAATGAATGAATGTTTTGTGAATGAATGAATGAATGAATGCTCAGTGAATGAATGAATACTCAAAGAATGAATGGATGAGGGAGCACAGAGACTTAATGAGCCAAGTAAAGGATTTATTAAGCTGCCAAGTATTTCCACTTTCCAGCAGCTGGCTCTGCTAGGACTGAGGCTGAGGGACAGGAGGAAGGAGGTGAGTTAAGTGAGAGGCTCGCTGTGCAGATCGGGGGGAATACGCCAAGGCCCAGGCGGCCCTGCAGCGAGCTGTGCTCGGGGGAAGGCATTTAATTAGTGCCGAGCCCCTCCCGTGGGGTGTCTCCCTTCCTCTACAGGCTGCTGTTCGTGACTGTGTCCTCTTGGTAGATGAGGTCTTGGCTCGGTATTAGCTGCAGCCATGGAAACCACAGGAATGGAGGGTTTGTCTCTTCCTCCTGCAGCCACTGGGACGCAAGGGCTGAGTGCTGGTGCTGGACCCAGCTTAAGGGACAATGAGGACTGAGGGGCCCCACAGTGGCCCTGGGTCCTGGCCACCAGCAGACCCTGCCTGCCCACTGGAGACAGGCTACCTGGTCCTGCCTCTGCCTGCACCCGAGACCTGGCTGTCCCTTTGCTCTCACAGGCCCATGGACCCCGTGCTAAAGGCCATCAAGGAAGGCAATGAAGAGGCCTTGAAGGCCATGATCAAAGATGGGAAGAATCTGGGGCAGCCGAACAAGGAGGGCTGGCTGCCACTCCACGAGGCTGCCTACTATGGCCAGCTGGGCTGCTTGAAGGTCCTGCAGCAAGGTGAGGCCCGTGGTGGGGAAGGGTCTGGGGAGGGACAGGCAAGGTTTCCACCTCCACTGGACAGTTGCAGTTATTAAGTTGGAAGAGGGAAAGTGACTTGTCCCCGTATCACCCCAGTCCTCACCCCCTGCGGCCATCTTCTCAGGCCTCTTAGGACAGGAGAGCCTGGTTCCTAGAAAAGGAATGAAGCAGGGCTTACTTTTGGGCCAGCCACTGCCAGCATGTTCCAGAATGTTCCAGGGGCTGATTCGGTGTGGAAAACACTGCAGCTGCACCCGAGCCCTGCCAAAGCTGTCTTCTCCCACCAGCTGTGGGACCCTGGGCCAGTCACACTGCCTCGTTGAGCCCTTTCTTTGCTGTGAGCTGGACTCAGATGGGGAACACCTGCAGTCAGGTGTCACTAGGCCCTGATGTGGACCAGACCCCTCAATGTCCTGCACACTCCAAGAAATAGCCATAGGAGAGTTGAGTTTTCCACAGTAGCAGTTGGAGTGCAAGAGGAGGACAGACGTGTAGGGACAGGGAAGGGCCAGGGGAAGCGGGGAAGGCTTCCTGGAGGAGAGCTGGAGTCTGAACTGTACTTCTGTGTCCTGGAAGCTGAGCCAGAACTGGGAAAGGGTAAGGTGAAGGCAGTCCATGGCTGGTAACCTTCAGAGGAGATCATGTGTGTCCTGCTTTGGAATCGGGAAGAAGCTGAGACTGTTCTATGCCGCCATGTGGGTCCCTTCCTTCTTCATGCATTTCCTGGTGTGTCCCCTTAGCTTACCCAGGGACCATCGACCAGCGCACCCTGCAGGAGGAGACAGCTCTGTACCTGGCGACATGCAGGGAGCACCTGGACTGCCTCCTCTCGCTGCTCCAGGCCGGGGCCGAACCTGACATCTCCAACAAGTCCCGGGAGACACCACTCTACAAAGGTACAGCACCACCCACGTGGTTTCTCCCAGTAGGAGTCCCGGAGCTAACCGGGCAGCCAATGTGCATGGCTCTCAGGTGGTCTGCTTTGAAGGGGGAGCCCTGTCACCGCATAGCTTATTCCTAGACTCTTGTGCATGCGTGTAAATACCAATATTTCCAAGCGCTACCCAGCTCTCCCTGGCCAGGCACCCTGAGTGACACAGAGGGCTCACAGATGAAAGGATGAAGTCCTTGCCGGCATTTTCCCAGCCCACTGGTATGGAGGTGGGGGGCGCTGTGGGGGTGTGGGAGAGGGGTCCTGAGAATGGAGGAGTCTCTACAGAAAAGGTGCTTGAGCTGAACCAGAACAGGAGAAATATGCCAGCTGGCCAGGCCAGGGAGCAGCATGGGCAAAGGCAAAGAGGTAGGAGGAAAGAGTGATATGTTCACTTAACACAGTAAAACCTCTGGGCTTCCTTGTGGCGTCATTCACAGACATTCACTGGCTGCCCTTGAATGACCCAGGGTCAGAGTCTGAATGAGCACTATAGCTGCCATTTATGGGCTGCTTACCTTGAGCCTGGCTGTCTTGGTTACTTCTCTCTCATGGCTGGGACAAAATACCTGACACCCAAAATTGAAGAAGGAAAAGTTTATTTAGCTCACAGTTTGTGGAGGTTTTTATCCATAATCAGCTGACTCCAAGACAGGGTGGCACATGGCACAGGGCAACAGTTCATGGTGGAGACAGTACAAGCAACAAGCGCAAAAGGGGAGAAGCACAGAGAGAAGACTCTCTCTGTCCCTTATACTGTATGTAGGCCACACCCACTTGGGTGCAGCACTCACACTCATAACCCCAGCATTGCACCATAAGTCATTCATAAACTCTAGAAACCCACTTCCATGACTGCATGAGGCTTTGGGGGGACATCCAGACTCAAACCATAACACAGGCGCTGCCCTTTTCTTGGGCCCTTATGCACATCTCCATATGAGGCGGGCATAGGATGTAGGTGCCACTATTATCCCCATGTTATAAATGAGGTTCTAAGGCACAGAGACATGAACTGAGTTTCCCAGATCACACAGCCAGCAAAGTGTGGTGCTGGGCTTTCAGCTCAGGGAGCATCTAGCTTATACCTAGTCACTTAAGCAATCACTTGGTTTCACAGGAATGATAGGGCTTTTGTGCTTTGAAAGCCATGGATGTCCCTGACTTCCCATGCCTGTGGGGGCTGACCCTTGGAATGTCTGTTGGCAGTGGGAAGCGGGAGCCGGTGATTGGACCCAGCCCCGATGGGTGCCGTAGCTACTACCTGGAGCCTCAGCTGTCCTAAAAAGAGCTCTCAGGAAGCTGGCAAGTCACAGGCAGTTCAGTCCCTCTTATGATCTCCAGGCTTGGGCCTCACCAGCCTGGTCTTCTTCAGTCCTTCTCCTAACATCCTCTCTTGATCACCCCTTGACCTCCTGTTTTATGGTGAGAAAAACCAAAGCTTAGAGAGGTAGAGAGCTGTGGCTTTGGTCCTATTTGACACATTGCCCAGGGAGTCTCTCTCCCCTCCCCTCCTCTGACACTGGCACAGAGAGGATTCCAGGGAAGGTGTCCAGGTGACCCCAACATCACCTGCAGCTCCCTGGAGAGGCTTGGCCAGAGCCCAGGGGAGGCTTCAAGTCTACAGACAAGACAAGGTATAAGAGGAAGGCTTGAACAGATTGACAAAGATGGGCTGTACTCAGAAGGTCAAGCTTACCCCAAACTAAATAAGCCACCTTTGAGGATGGGACTGGGGGTTTAAACAGGAATATGAACAGAAAAATCTAGAAGGATTCTGCCAGACTTGAGGAGGACTGAAGCAAGTAGCATTAGAAGAGGAGATGAGTTAGGGCCATCATGCAACATCAAGGGGGCAGAGACTCTGGATCTTGACTCCAGGGGTTTGAATTCCAGTTCTGCCACTTTGGGCAAGTCATCTACCTCCTCTGTGCTTCCCCTTCCTCATGTGTGAAAGGGGATAATAACGCTACCAACCTTAAGGGTCAAAGGCTAAACTAGTGAATCATGCAAAGTGTTGTGACACAGAAGCAATGCTAAATACCAGCTGATATTGGCGTTCTTTCTAATCATTTAGCCTGGGTTCTCGGCAGGGTCAAGAACCTAGCACAGATCCTGCTGATGTTTGTTGAATGAATGGCCGATGAATGAATGAGTGAATGGTCTTAGCTGCTCAGGTCTCTCCAGGGCCCCACTGACCAACCTGTCCCTGGCACAGCCTGTGAGCGCAAGAACGCGGAGGCGGTGAGGCTGCTGGTGCAGCACCACGCAGACACCAACCACCGCTGCAACAGGGGCTGGACGGCACTGCACGAGTCGGTCTCACGCAATGATGTGGAGGTTATGGAGATCCTGGTGAGCGGCGGGGCCAAGGTGGAGTCCAAGAATGCCTACGGCATCACGCCCTTGTTCGTGGCCGCCCAGAGTGGGCAGCTGGAGGCCCTCAGGTTCCTGGCCAAGCACGGTGAGTGACTGAGGGCTCCTGGGTCCTGGAGGCCCCCAGGGGCACAGCTGGACGTGCAGGCGTCATCGTGCAGGCCTGCTGGTTCAGGGACTATGTCTGTGGCAGTGCCATGTTGAGAAGGATGCTGAGCTCCATGGGGTCCTCAGTGGGAACCCCTAGAGACGACTGCTCGTCAGCACAAACACAGGGTGTGGCCCAGGTGCCACACATTTGCCATCTCCACTCCAATCCAACATCCTCATTTTGCAAATGAGGAATCTGAGACCCAGAAAAGGGAAGTGACTTATCTACAGTCTTATAGCAAAATTATTTGCAGAACTAGTCAGATTCTTGGACTCCTAGCACCTCCAACTACTTCTCTTTCCACTGTCAAACTTAAAGGTTAGAAAGGAACCTCAGACCACATTTAGAGCACTTTTGTTTTGCAGGCAATGACACCAAGACCAGGGTGGGAAAGCGATTTGTCTGAGTTCACCCAGCAAAGTAGAACCGGATCAGGAATTTGAACCCAAGTCTTTGTCCTGTTTGTTTGTGAAAAATCTTAATGGAAGAAACTAAAATAATATTTCTTGCATTATGCTGTCCTAGTAGCAGAAAACCCTGAGGCCGTGGCAGCCCATCCTTTTGCTTAAGGAACATTGCGTTCTGATCTCTCCCAAGCACACTTTGATTTCTTGTGCCGCTCCAGGGGGAGGAACCCTCCTCCAGCAAGAGAAGCCAGAGGTCATGCAGACCTTGGGCCCGACCTGGAGTGATTTGTGGAGGATCTGCTGGGAGCAACATTGTGCTAAGCATGAAGTAATTTGGGTCCCTGGTGTTTCCCCCAAGGCCACACGAGCTGGACAGTGTCCTTACCCCAGTTCATCCACAAGGACACAGGGGTTTGCCATGCTTGAATGACAGGTCACAGTCAGAGCCTAGATTCTGACCCGTGTCCATCTGCCCGCTAGCTGCACGCTGCTTGCACTGGGCCTGCATCCAGAGCAGTCCCACGTACTCAGCACGTGCCTGAGCAGTTGGGAAGCAGACGCAAGGCACCTCCCTGCAGCCTGGGACAATGCTAGAGAGACCGCACAAGAACAAAAGGACAAGGCCGGGCCCTGGGGGCTGAGGCCAGCAGGCTGAGCAAAGGGCAGGGTGCTCAGCAGATGAGGCGGAGCTTGCCAGCTCCAAACATCTGCCCGGGGCCCCTGCCGACACTGAGTCAGGGTCTGTTCCCATTGTGAGCTAAGCCGTTTTTCAGTACAAATATTTTCCTTGTGTAAGAAGGCAGCTTTGCTGGTGGGGCCTGGGTCTGCCAGGGAGACTGATTTTGAGGTCTGACAGTGAGATGGAGCAGTCAGCCCACTGGCTCTCCCTTCGTGGAGAGGGCAGACCCAGCCTCCATCCCAGACCTTTCGTGCTGCATTGTTACCTTGCTGAGCACCGTCTTGTGCTAGGGCTGTGCTGAGGGCTTGGCTTGCATTACCTTACTTACTCCTGAGAGGTACGGACTACTATTCCTAATCAACAGGTAAACTGAGGCTCCCAAAGGCTGCCTGAGGCCACTGGGCTTGGACTCCAGGAAAGCGAAATTGCAGTTGGTTCTTGGCTTTTACCAGAGTCTGTGCTCTTTTCACTATAGCAGACATGGGTCCACTGGCATTTAAAATAAATTCACCAGGAGACCTGAGATGAGCAGAGGTTCAGAGAGATGGAGCTGTAGCCAGCAGAGGCCTCTGATCTCAGCCCTCACTGGTATCAGCTCCAGCCCCTTCTGGAACCCAGGACTGTGATCCTCTGCCTTCTTCTTTTTCTCCTCCTCCTCCTCCTCCTCCTCCTCCTTCTTCTCCCCCTCCTCCCCTTCCACCTCTTCCTCCTCCTCCTTCTTCTTCCCTATTTTTTCCTCCATTACTAGGGCTTGAACCCAGGGCCTTCACACTGAGCTACGTCCCTGCCCCTTTTTAAATATTTTAATGTTGAGATGGGGTTGCACCAATTAAGTCATTCAGGCTGGGCTCCAACTTTCAACCATCCTGCCTCAGCTTCCCAGGGTGCTAGGATGATGGGCATGTAATCCACCACTTCTAGCTGACCCCTCTTTATTCAGAGAAGAAAAGTATAAGACAGTTTTCTCCTCAGCCCTCAAGATGCAGGACAGGTAAGAGGTTGAGCTGGAGGCAACTGTCACCAGGCCTGATGCCTCCTCCTCCTCCCAGCATGGTTCAGCAATTTCTTTGGAGATAAGAAACAATTTTCCTCTTATTTCTTGCAGAGAATAACAGATTTCAATTAGCAAAATTATTTACGTTTTCCTTTATGAGATGCTGTGTGCTCTGCTGGGGCTGAGAGGTCTGTTTCAGGGCAGGGGCGGGATCCTCTCTCACGCAGGGTGAGGGCTGCAACCTGACCCCTGCTGTCAGCTTGTCTGCCATGCGCACCCATCACACTGTGTACCATGGCCTCTGCCATCAGACTGGCTACCATGACCATGTTCAGTAAATGCCGGCATCTTTGCAGCTGCTGCTAGCCCCTAAGAGGCCTTGGTGCAGGACCCCAGGCCCTGGTGTGAAAATTGTCTGAGGAGCTAGGGGTGGCCCCAGGCACGCCCCTTCTTCTTAGGAGTCCTCATGAAAGATCCTGTGCATCATGTGGTTAGCACAGCAGTGCCAGCCCATGGCGGGAGCTCCATGGTGGCAGGGACCATTCCTTGTGAACCTGCTTCTCTTTCACCAGGCGCTGACATCAACACGCAGGCCAGCGACAGCGCATCCGCCCTCTACGAGGCCTGCAAGAACGACCATGAGGAGGTGGTGGCATTCCTGCTGTCCCAGGGCGCAGATGCCAACAAGGCCAACAAGGACGGCTTGCTGCCACTGCACATCGCCTCCAAGAAGGGCAACTACAGGTCAGTGGGTGGCGCCACGCCACAGCGCAGCTCCCTGAGGACGCAAGGGGAGTGCGGAGGGGTGGGGAGGCGAGGGCAGTGCACCTGCTTCACTGTCTATCCCCTGGATTAGGACGGCCCAGCAGGGGCTAGCACGAAGGGAGGGCGCCCTTCACGGGAAGGAGAAAGCCCTTTCAGCTGTTAGCAAGTGGGTAGCAAACGCCGGTCACAACTGCCATAGTAAGAGCTCACAGGTCTGTAGCTCTTACCAGCATTTGACATTATAAATGTATCTAATATTTTCAACAACTCAGTGAGGTGCACCCTAAGAGTATCTCTACTTTAAAGATGAGGAGGTTAAGATACAGAGACATCAAGTGATTTGCCCAAGGTCACACTGCAAATGGGTGCCAGGGACTCACTTGCTCCAAACGTGTCGCCTATAGAAATTTCACTCAGGGCGCCAGATATGAATCTGAATTGATGGATGTTTCCAGGTGAGTGCAAAGATAGCCTGCCAGGCAACCAGCAAGCGCACAGGCAATGCCTACTACCACGGGAACGGTACTGGTGCTAAAGCTAGCGGCCACGGAGCACTTCCTGTGTGCTGGGAACTAAGCGCCAGATGGGAGGAGTTTAAATACTCAAGTGGCCAGCCCGATAGGAGGTGAGATACACAGCCACACACAGGCACACACTGAGGCCACAAGGAAAACACACGCACAGCTAAGCTCTGTGGTGGCCCCAGCAGAGCCAGCTATTATTGGCCATCATGGGAGATTTTACAGCCCAGAAATTGGCAAATGCTACAAATCAGTTCCTGTGATCACTTCTCTCCACCTCTACCTCACCTGAAAGCCCACTGTTAGACATATATCAGCAACGCTGTGGGTGGGGAGAGACTCCTGAAGGCAGAACTCCAGCTGCCCTGGTGGACAAACGGGGCTGGGTAATTTCCGTTTCCCAGGCAGGCCTCACCGCTTTGCTGTGGGGGCAGCTCGGCCTTCATTCCCATTTTACAGGTCAGGAGACTGAGACTAGATAATCAGGAGACTTGCCCCATAGTGAGCCCTCCAGGACCAGGGCTTGGAGTCTAGTGATTAGACTTTTCCCACTGGACTGTTGCTTCCCAAGCTCTGGCCCTTTCACAGCCTTTCTTCCTGATTTTAGAAAAACCCTCCTTGCTTAGTAAATAAGTTTTTACTTAAAATCAATACATTTTAAAAGAAAACACTCATCATACTAGTGTGGTATTAAAATGATCATTTTACAATTAATAAATAATTTTTCCACCTAAAGTCCCATCTTATGTGCCCTAGATGACACACTGAGAAACACGCTCATCTTCCAGGCAGGGAGAAGGAAAAGACAGGTTGGGGTGTGTTTGCTGTCTTCACTAAGGCAGAGGGGGAAATGGGGGGCAGTGACATCACAGAGAAGAAAGTGAAGGCCCCAGGAGGCAGTGTTGGCCCCTGGAACCCCAGGCCACCCCAAATGCCCAGCTTTCCAAGACTGCCCGAGGAAGGGCTAAGGTCACCTTCCCAGGAGCGTCCGCCTCCTAGCAGGACCCACGGCCAACCTGCCCTGGCTTCCCATTCAGGGTTACCAGGGGCGTGTGCATCAGAGCCCTCTCCACGCTGACCTCCATAGGCTGCTTGGGGATTTGATGTGATGTCCCAGAGCAGTCCACACTCAGCCACCTGCCCAAACACCCTGACTGTCCATGGTCCCTGCCCTGCAGTGCTGCACCAGGCTGGGACTGTTTGCCAGAGGTGCCTGCTTCTCAGCACACTTAGTGGAGGGTGTGACATCCGGGCACAGCTGAGAAAGAAGCCCTCTGTCTTAATCACCTCTGAAATACATTGTTCTGTTTTTCATTTTTTGTTTGACAAATGCACTTCATGAAATTAAAGATCGACACCAAAGATAGATTTATTAAGAAACCAAACCAGAATTAGACACAACCAGGTGCCCAAAGACAGTCCCCAAAAGTAGTGGTCCCCAACCTTGGCACACACGGGAACCCCTGAATTGCAAGAACCCTGGTGCCTGTGTCCCCCTCAGGGACGCTGGTGCAATTGGGCTGTGGCCTGGCTTCAGGGTTCCTAAATGCTGCCCAGGAGATTCTAAGGGGAGAACCAAGATCTCAGCCTCTCTTTTGTGGCCAACAGAAAATACATACTTGCAGTGTAGGCCTCATCTTTGACTTCTTTCTTGTAAAGTAACCCTTTATTTCACACATACGCATGCACACACATGCGCCCATGCAAATGCACACGAGAGGCGGAGACTTCTGTGGGCGGCTGCTTCCCATGTGAAAGTCAACTTCGCCCACATCGCACTGAACGCTGACAAAGGTCAGACCGCTGTGACCTGCAGGCCCAGAACACCTGTGTTTGGTGCAGCAGGGACAGGGCTGCCTTCACCGGGAGGCACAGCGCACCAACCACTTTTGCATCTTGACTGCCTACTGTGTGCTGATCAAGGCGTAAGATCCTGTTCATGCTTCAAAGTAGCCCTGGCGAAAGGGACTATCAAACTGTCACCTGCGCATAGCAATCCCACCTTGCCAGATTGTGAGGGATAATAAATGAGCTAAAATACTTAGCTGAAGGAGGTAAATGTGAAAAACTTCAAGTAGTGCCTGACACACAGTGAATGCTCAATAACATAATCACCATAATTATTTGGGAAGGAGACGTGTTCACAGCCATAAGGGCTCCATAAAGCTTAGCTGTAAGCTAAGCTACCGTCATCATCATCATCATCATCATCATCACTATTGTTATGACTACAGTATCACTCTGTTATAGGGTTCAGAGAGGTTAAGTGACTTGCCTCAGATGGCTCAGCACTGACAGGCAGAGCTGGTTGCTTACCCTGGGTCCAGATGATTCTGAGCCTCCCAGTTTCTTCACCGCATACACCAGACCCTCATGTTGCCAAGGGCAGCCTGCTTTGGCTGGGAAACCCCACCTACTCCCTGCTCCTGGGCTGGGCTCAGGCAAGCATCAGAGCCCAGGACAGGCAGCACGTGAGGTCACAGCCTTAAGAAGCTGGAATCCTGGGCGGTGAGCTAGGCCTGGACAAGGGCAAAGGTTCTGTTACTCGGGTGGAGGTGGGGGTGTCCCAGGAACAGGGCAGGAGCCCAGGCACCTGGACTGAGGTCCCAGGTCAGAGACACCCAGCAGCTGTGGGGCCTGCTGGGCCTCGTGAGTACAGCCCCGAGCTGGGCAGAGCTGAGTGGGGAGGTGCAGCCCCGCGCCAGGGAGGGAGGAAGCCCGGTCTCCCAATGCCTCAGCGCTGGGACCAGGGTCACCTTTTCCTTCTCCATAAGTTCCTGTTTAATCAATAGCAATCAAACCCCCACACCTACCTTCAAGAGATGGGAAACGACCCCAGCGTATTTCATGGGTTGCTTTCTTGCCTTCTGGCCTTCCATCCCACAAACAGGGCTGGGCGAGGGGGCTGACAGCACACCATAGGCCACGTGGCCACTCCGTATGTATAGAAGTGAGACACCACGGAAAGGCACAGTCCTAGGCGTCCAGACACCTCCTGTCCATCCATCTCCTGTCCAACTTCACCGTCTTCCCCAGTCCAAGCCTGGGCCTCATTTTACCCTCCTAAAACAGAAGGGTTGGATATGCTGCTCCCTGGGCCCTGTCCACCACTGTATATTTTCTTTCTGCCAAGTTCTGCAGAAATCCAAGGCCATTGGAAGATTTACTGTAGTACTGAGACACGGTTCTGGGACCCGAGGCTGTGTCCTATCAAGTTCCCACATTTCTGTCACTTTTCCTTAGTTTGGCAGGGCATAGCTGGAGACCAGCTGCGACCTGCCAGAGATACCAGCCCCAGCGGGCTGGCGGCCCAGGGCAGCCCCTCCCTGTCCTTCCCCGAGTTTGGGCATGTCACGGCTGTTACAGAGCATTTGTTGGCCATGGCCACCGGCCAGGGCAAGGCTCCCGCCCTGCCTTTGACCAGCACCTCCGCGGAGCAAGGTCAGGCCTCCAGGGCCTGCACAAATAGAAATTAGGAGGCAATTAGCCCCCCTGGGTGTGTGAGTTTCCTTTTGAGCTTTTAGAGGCAGATTTTAGCCAAACACAGCGTCACTAACAATAATAATACTTTCCACTGAGAGCCCAGCAGGAGGTTGCTGGCATCGGATTTCCAAGGAGGCCAGAGGGAAGCAGGCATGCCAGGAGGCTGAGGCGTGGGAATGAGCCTGGTGGCACCTGCTTCCCGGCCACGGCCACCTCCTTGGAGCCCCGAATGAGGCTGTGAGGTCACCTGTCAGCAGGGATTGGATGGATTAGCGTTTGGAATCTTGTTGGTGACAGTGGTTTAGGGGCCAGAGGTCTAGGCAAAGAGAGCCAAGAGGAGGCGAGTGACCTTCTCCTATTCGTCACTGCCACTCTCTGAGCCTCATCTGTTAAAAGAAGGCCTTGGACTGGTGTGGCTTCCCCACGGGGCAGCCGGGAAGGGGCAAGCAAGTCAACACTCTGGGGAGACTACAACACCCCAAAACATCCCTCGTCACCATGGTTGCCGCAAAAGAAATAGGGGAGTGGGTAAGAACGTGACCTCGTGGCTCAGACAGCCAGGATTCAAGTCCTGGCTCCATCACTTCTTGCTGTGTGTCTACAGGAAGGTCACATACCCTCTCTGGGTTTGTGTTGCCGCACCTGGAAGATGACAATAATGTAAGTACCACCTCAAAGGTCCAACGGGAGGGCTTCATGGATTAAATTAGGCAGCATGCTGAGACCAGTGCCTGAGTCAGTAGGGGACAGGACCAGGGGTCGCAGGGAGCTCCAACCTCAGCAGGGGCTGGGAGAAACTGAGTCCGCCTTCAGGAGAAGAGGCCTTGAGTCTCTTAGGAGAGGAAGACTGGGTGCAGCAGGCTGACTGGGGCCTGGGGCAGGACAGGTTGGGGACAGCATGTGTCCCAGGCCCCAGCAGCTTCACCGGGGAAGCAGGGCAGTAAGACCGGATGCAGCCCAGCACAGCACCCTGGTTTACCTTTCCTGACTGTATGGCCCGAGCAAATCCTTTCGCCTCTCTGAGACTTGATGTTTCTCATCTACACAATGGAGCCAGGAGACATGATGCTTTGTGGGTTCTGGTAAAGAAGGAACCAAATTTTCTCTCCCAGGCAGGGGAGGTTCTGGCTCCATGGGTCACCCCTGGGTCTCTGCTGCCTCCCGCTGGGAGTAGCTTGCTTTGGGGGCCTCCCAGCCAACTCTCCAGATTACTGCGCTGAAAACGGGCCACTGGTCATAGCCTGAAATGTCAGCCGCAGGTTCTTGATGCCACAGTCCGGCTCTCGAGGTCAAGGTTCTGGGTTTGCAGCCCAGCGCCACCCTTACCGTCTATGTGACTGTCAGAATCTAGCTAAAGTTCTCTGAGCCTCGGTTTCCATATCTGTGAAGTGGGGCCCGTGACTGGCTCACCCTCTCCAACGTGCTAATCGTGACCACGGCGGTCGCTTGGCGCCCCCTGGTGGTGGAGTCTCCCGCCCCGTGCCGGCCTCCTGGTGACCTGCGCTCCCCTCCCCTCCCCCCAGGATCGTACAGATGCTGCTGCCCGTGACGAGCCGCACGCGCGTGCGCCGGAGCGGCATCAGCCCGCTGCACCTGGCTGCGGAGCGCAACCACGACGGGGTGCTGGAGGCGCTGCTGGACGCGCGCTTCGACGTGAACGCGCCCCTGGCTCCAGAGCGCTCGCGCCTCTACGAGGACCGCCGCAGCTCGGCGCTCTACTTTGCCGTGATCAACAACAACGTGTACGCCACCGAGCTGCTGTTGCTGGCCGGCGCCGACCCCAACCGCGACCTCATCAGCCCGCTGCTCGTAGCCATCCGCCACGGCTGCCTGCGCACCATGCAGCTGCTGCTGGACCACGGCGCCAACATCGACGCCTACATCGCCACGCACCCCACCACCTTCCCAGCCACCATCATGTTCTCCATGAAGTGCCTGTCGCTGCTCAAGTTCCTCCTGGACCTCGGCTGCAACGGCGAGCCCTGCTTCTCCTGCCTGTACGGCAACGACCCTCACCCGCCCGCCCCACAGCGCACCAGCAGGTTCAGCGAGGCCTACACCGCGGACAAGGCCCCCGGCGTGGTCCAGGTGCCCCACGGCGAGGCGCGCTGGGCGGGGGGTGGCGGGGTGGCCGAGCTGACATCCATCTGCTTGCCTTACAGGCAATACGGTCTGGTGTCTGATGTGCCTTGGCGCGAGTGTGCACGGCAGTACTGCAGGGTGGGGGACTAGCTTTGGAACAGTGTGGGGTTCTGGGTAGTGCGCTTTGGAGGGAGTGTAAACCAGTAGTTCGCACAGTCTGGAGTCTGCACAGCTGGTGGTTAGCGCCCTCAGAGCCAGCAGAGCGGCGTGCTCGCTGGAGAATGCAGTCCGTAATTTGGTTCAGCATATTGGGAGTTCTGTGGAACTAACGTTGGAGCACACGCGTGGCGGGAACTCAGCAAAACGGAAGGACCTGTCACTCAGAGCAAATCTGCACCTAGGATTCGGGGTTAAGTGAGCAGGACCCAGAAGGGGCCAATCCGCGGCAAGGGGGCATAATATGGTCAGGAGAGGTGCAGGAAGCCAGTGGCCCAGAGGCAGGGCCTGTTCCCGGTGCTCCAGAAAGTCACCATTTAAAATGAAAAGGAAACATACAGGCAGCAGCTGTAGGCTGTCTGCTGTGTACAGGGAAGTCCACGTTCCCACTACCCGAATTCTCATTTTAAAGATCCCCTTGAAATGGATGCCATCGACTTTTTATTTCTGTTTCTGAATTTCATTTATTTGTGCAGTACTGAGGATTGAACACAGGGTCTTCACACTGAGCTACACCCCCAGCCCTTTTTTTATTTTTTATTTTGAGATAGGGTTGTGCCAAGTGGCCCAGGTTGGGCTTGAACTTGCAACCCTCCTGACTCAGCCTCACAGAATATTGGGATTGCAGGCGTGTTCCACTTCACCCAGCTCATATACCCACTTCCTATATAAGAAAGTTGAGACTCAAAGATGATGGACTTGCCTGGGAGGCCCATCTTTTCCAGTGTGGGCCTGTATTAAGAAGGGACTGTGTTGGGGCACGGTTTGTAGAAGCTAGGGAGACTGGGGCGTCTGTCTTCCACACATCCGGGCCCTGAAGACTGACCACTCCCTTTCAGTTCTGCGAGATCCTGTCCGCCCCAGAGGTGAGCCGCTGGGCAGGGCCCATCATCGACGTGCTTCTGGACTACGTGGGCAACGTGCAACTCTGCTCGCGGCTGAAAGAGCACATCGACAGCTTCGAGGACTGGGCGGTGATCAAAGAGAAGGCAGGTAGGGCTGCCGCCGCCGCCACCACCATGGCTAGCAGATACACGCCTCGCAGAGGGCCCCGGGCCTCTGAAATGCCACTGTGACGAACCTGCCCGAGTCAGGCCCTGCTGTGTTGTCACAGACAGAGTGTCAGTGCCTCCTTGGGGGACCAAGGTTCATCAGCTAGGCAGTGGCCGAGCTGGATTCCGACCCGGGTCTGACCCCTTCCATCGAAGGAGTCCTGGCTCCCTGAGGAGGTGCTGTGGCACCTGTTGTTCACATTTGTGGCCGCAGGGGGGCAGTGTGGCAGGTGGGGAGGATGGTGCCGTAGGGCATGGAGAGTGCACATGCGCACCCACCTGGGCCTCTTACCCACTGGGGCAGGCCTGGGAGTCTGCGTCCTGCCTGCTGCCCAGTGGGGCCAACGCCGCTGCCCTGCCTGCCACCCATGGAACCACTGTGGTCCAGGAGACAGATAGGCCCTGCTCCGCAGACCCCACTCACTGAAGAGGCGTTTGGGCAGGCTCAGGTGTGTGGATGGGGGTGCCAGGCCTCTGTCTTCGGAGAGACTGTGCTGCGTTACCCTCCGCAGCCCTGCTCCCGCTCACCAGGTGCCCCCTTGATACCCACTCCCTTGCTGTTTTTTGAGACAGGGTCTCACTATGTAGTTTAGGCTGGCCTTGAACTCACTTTATAACTCAGGCTGGTCTCGAATTCACAACGATCCTCCTGCCTCAGCCTCTTGAGTGCTGGGACTAACGGTGTGCACCGCCACACCCGGCTTTCCCACTCCCTTTGAACCTGAACCTACTATAGGTCTTCTCATTGGCTAAGCTGCCTGCAAAGCAGCTGAGCTGACATCTTTGATAAATTTAGCAAGACAGTGACAGGGAAGGGAGGCGCTGACTTGCCGGCTGGGGCACAGCTCCGGGTGTGAGAAAGTTCATTGGTTATTGAGTAACTGACTGCAGGCACCACCATCCTTGGCCGCTAGAGGGTGGAGTGGTCCATGCCTAGATGTGGGCACCTGGGGTCCTGTCCCCACCTCCTGAAGCAGATTGTTCTGAACCAGTGCCGATCTCAGTGACTTTATAGCCCCTTCTGTCTGGGAAACTCCACCTGGCTTTGCGCTTGATGCTTGGATGTTGCCCTGCTTTCTCTGGGAAGAAAGCCCACCCAGACTCCAGGAGGCGGCAGGCGGTGCCGTCGGTTCACCAGCCCAGCCCTCGTGGCTTCGTGTCCTGGGCCCCCGGAGGTCTTGTGCTTCCCTCCCCATAGGAAAGGTGCTGCCTCCCCAGAGGGGACTCTGTCCCAAGTGACTTCAGAGGGCAGTGGAAGCGTCAGAAACACCACTGAGGGGCACAGACCCCTGGCTGGCCAGGGCTCAGCACGGGCCTCTCCACGGCCCTGGTCACCCAGTGTCCCTGAAGCTGCAGTGGCCCCAGGCTGGGCACATGCTGTCTTCCCTACTTGGGATGCCCTCGCCTCCCCTTTCTCACCTGGCAAATTCTTGCCTGCCCCCTCGGAACCTGGCACAGAAGGCACCAGTGTGGAGCTTTCCCCACTGCCCTGGGCAGGAACCCCTGTACCAGTGGTCACCCCACAAGCCTGGGCAGGCTAAGAAACCCAACTTGTGCTTGTTGAATGAATGAATCAATGAGTGAATGAATGAATGACTCTTCGATCCAACAAACATCCTCCCTGTGCCCAAATAGATTACCCACTGCTCGGTGCCTCGATCTCTGCTCCTGCCTCTCCCACCCCCACCTTCCAGCTGAGAAAACTGGCACTGTGCAAGGCATTTCAGGGGACTGTGGGGCTGCAGCTGGGTGGGATCTGGGGGTCCTGCTCCTTTCCCCTGGCTTCTCAGCACCAGCAGGAGCCCAAACTGGAATTCCATGTGTGAGACTCCCAACACCTTCACTGAGGCTGTTTGGTGGTCCAGGCTTTTACGAAGAGGAAGTCACACACAAGATGGGTGGTGGCACGTGAGCCCTTGTCCCGGGAACATCC
This sequence comes from Dasyprocta punctata, assembly GCA_004363535.1. NCBI lineage: Eukaryota > Metazoa > Chordata > Mammalia > Rodentia > Dasyproctidae > Dasyprocta > Dasyprocta punctata. The sequence goes on from RJWM01002813.1 coordinate 68,435, forward strand.
GGCCAATACAAGGAACTTCACTAACCTCAGTTCTCAGGCCCGCCAAGTGGGCGTGGCACCTACCCTGTCTCTTCCTGGGGTAGCATAGATGGATGCTGCGGCAGTGGGAAGTTCCCTTCCAGTCTCTTCAGCTGCAGGGACTGGGGTTACCCATGGCAGGCACCCCTCTTGTACCCAGCCACAACCACTGGGCACCCACTATAGGCTGAGGTCGCAGACACACACCTTTTGTTAGGTGCAGATGACAATCAGCGTCTCTCTTTCTCTTATTTTTCCAGAACCTCCAAGACCTCTGGCTCACCTTTGCCGGCTACGGGTTCGGAAAGCCATTGGGAAATATCGTCTAAAACTCTTGGACACGTTGCCACTCCCGGGCAGGCTGATTAGATATCTGAAATATGAGAACACCCAGTAGCAGGCATCAGGAGGAAGGAGTGGCCCCTTGCGCTCTTTCCACAGCAGGATGGCAGCATCCCCTGTCCCAGGGCGCTGGGGACAGAACGAGTCTGCAGGCCACTTCCCTCTCAGCTGGGGCAGCGGGTGAGATGGCACCGGGTCTGCACTCTGCTCAGGTGGAGAGCACAATGTTTCCAGTAGGAGAGGAACTGTGTGTTTTCAAACCACTGAGTTGAACCCCAACCAAACGGCAGAGACCTCTGTCCAGGGCGGAACTCGAGGATCTGGGAAAGCAGTGGGCCACGGAGGGTCCCCAGCCTCCTCCTGAGTTGTGACTGGAGCTCTTCTAGGAATGAGTTTGCCTTTCTGGGAGAACCTCGCTTCGGAGCATTCCCTGCACCCCTCCCCGACTCTGTGAAACTCTCCACTTGACCTCAGCCGGGGAGGGCTCCTCCGTGCTGGGGGCTCCGCTGTGTACAATAAATGTTGCACACGTGAGACCCTGCACAGCCAAATCCTTCTCATCAGACTTCTCCGAGGCCTGGGGTCCTCAGCCCTGCTTCTGGCAGACAGATGGCAGGGCTGAGCAGGTGGGGACAGGGTATGTAGATCCCTGAATTTGGCATCTATGGTGGGTGTGCTAGGCAGCTTTCTGTTGTGTGAGATAAATAACTTACAGGAAGTAAGATTAATTTGGGCTCACAGTTTCAAAGGTTTCTGCCCTCAGCCCCGTTACTTTGGGCCTGTGGTGGGTGGTCGATGGCAGGACAAAGCTGCCTACTTCATAGTGGCCAGGAAGCAAAGAGGAGAGGGAGACAGAGACAGGGACAGTGACAGTGTCACCTTCATAGGTTGCTTCTGACAAGCTTACTCTCAACCAGGTTTCCTCTTCTAATGTTTCTGTCACCCCCAACAGCACCACAGCTGAGTACTAAGCCTTCATTCAGTACGTGAGGTTTTAGGGGCCATTTAAGGTCCAAACCCTGGCAATGCATTTCTGAAAGACCTTCTGAGAGGGTGTTTCCTTGACCAGGAGACGCCTGACTTACCCAGCTGCTTTTCTTTCCTGGTTAAATCACCATGGAAACGGGAGCTTCATGACAAGGAAGGTCCTTCTAGCATCCGGAGTATCAATCACCTGATCACACCACAGCCTAATAGAAGGAAATCGAAAACAAATAATTCAAGCACTAACTATCACAATTATCCTAGGCATCTATTTCACCCTTCTCCAAGCTTCAGAATACTTCGAAACATCTTTCTCCATTTCAGACAGCGTCTACTGTCTGTGCCTACAAGTCTCCTGACACCTGGAGTTGTCTTCCACACTAATTTCCTGACACTCCTGCTCAGCCCTGTTTTGCTGCAAAATTTAAATATTGCTGGGGGGAAAGTCACCCCTGGCTGTTGTGAGAAATGGTGCTGGCAGGCTGTCCATGCTCAGCCTTGCAGAGCGGGGTGAGCCGGGCAGGTGCTGTGTCTCGTTTCCAGGTGGGGCGGTGAGGTTCACCGCTGTCACAGCGTTTTCTTGCAGGTCTCTAGGTCCCTGGGCTGAGACCTAGCACACTGTTTTCATAAGAGTGGCAGCAGTTCATCGAGGTTCGATTTGCAGGTGTGGTTGAAGCCACACCAGAGTAGGCCACTTTGCTGAGATCCTGCACCTGGGCCAGTCCCAGCAGCCCGTGGGGTCTTCAGCAAGTTAGGGGTAGTTTCTGGCCTTTGGAAAATAAGCAGCTGGGCCAGTGGGGGAGCGCTGGCTCCAGGCCAGTGTGCATGTGAGTTCTTTGGGGGTCGATGACATATGTCTACCACTGGGTCATGGCATGGGACAGCCGCCTCCCATGTGCCCTGCACAGCTATGGCCTCTTGGGTCCCTGTCCAGCTGCCCCATGATGCAACAGCTAAGCCTGGCCCAGGGCCTGCTCCAGTGGGTCAGTCCTGGTTAGTCAGTGCTCAAGGGCTGCCCCATGGTCCATACTGAAGGAGCCTGACAGCCATCACCCTCTGCAGAGACTGCCACCTGCCACTGCCCAGTGACCCGGTCTCATGAGGGTCTCCAGCCTCAGAGGGTCCCACAGCATTGCAGAACCCTTGTCACCCAGGCAGACTGGCAGTGATTCCATTTCATGCAGGAAGGAATCCTGGCCCGGGGTGGGAACTGGAGACTGAGCCAAGGGGAGGCCCCAGCTGTTGTTGGTTTTTCCTTTGAACCATCCCAGCTCACGTTTTGGTGAGCTGTGTACCTGCTGCTAGTAGTAGGCTGTTTTCTGCTTGTTTGTCTCTTTGTTTTTAATACCAAAGCTTTCCTAGGCATGTGGGGGTGTTTTCCTAATGGCTTCCACACTGGGGAACCAGTGCTATGGGCTTCCATGGGGTACAGCCTTGGTAAGGTTTCTGCTTTGAAGAGAAGCTTCCCAACTTTGGAACGAATGGGACTGCCACTGTCCCTTGGGGAAGCTGAGCCCCAGCAGGGACAAGCTGGTGTCAGAAACCTACAGGACATGGCTCAGGCAGCCCCCGGAGAAGACACACCTACTGAGGTTGAGTTGTTCAGGGAGTGTGGTTGTTTGGATGGTCCGGGAGCCCCGTCTCCATGAGCAGCACGTTTACAAATATTTAAACCATCCGCATGGCAGGGCTCTGTAGGTGCCACCACATAACCAGGGGAGGGAACTTCTGGCTGGTGCCACTTGGGAGCTCATGTATGGTGCGGGGTACCAGACAGGCATATCCACCTAGCCACTCCTGCTTCAGGTCTGTGACTGGCCACATTTTATGGATAAGGAAATTTTGGCACAGAGAGGTTAAATAATTTTTTCAAGATCATACAGTTGGTTGGATGGCAAGGCCAGCATGTGGGCTTGCTGTACAGCTTGGAGGTTAAAACACTGGTTTTGGAGGGCGTGCATGGCGACACACGGGGACGAAGGGAAGGGCGCGTTTCATCCAGCCCCTTATCACCCTGTAAGGTCAAGAGGTCTAAGGTTAGGCGTGCAGGCTGATGATCCTGGCCCTCCTATGTGTAGATGGTTACTCGGAACAGCTCTGATTGTGCCACAGCAGACTCTGTGGCTCTGAAATGTGATGCCATGGGACTTAAACCACCAGAAGCCCACGTGCTTCCTGATGGGTGAGCTGCTGCTCCAGTGGACTTCCTCCTCCAGGGCCATCTTGGGAGAAAACTGGGCAGCTAGCCACTCATCTTTGACCTTGTGTTGGCAGGAATGATCCAAAGCAGAGATCCCGGGGTACAGCAGAGGTCAATGCACCAGACCTCAGCCCTGTACAGATGAGGTGACTGAGCCCAGCTCAAGAACTAGCTTGTCCAGCATCCTGCAGCTGGCCAAGGCACATGGTCTCCAGCCAGGCTGGTCCCTGCACCAGGCTGAGGTGTGAGGACTGTTCTGATCAGCTGAGCAGCTCTACACCCCACGTGCCCAGCCTGTGTCTACAGAGCTACCTGGGACAGCGAGCAGGAGAGGCCCCTGCAGTGGCTTTGCCAGTCTGGAGTGCTCAGAGAAAAGCTCAGGGCAGCTTTCTGCCTCTGCTGCCCCCTACTCTGTGCACTGTCCCAGGCAGAAGCCTTATCACCCCATCCACAGGTGCTGGAATGTCCCCAGGCCTGGGAGCCATCAGCGTGAAACCAGGGATCTGACTTAGCTAGGGATTGTTGCTGTGGTGTTTACTTGTTGGTTTATCTGTGGACATAGAACCAAAGACTATGCTTAACAGAGGGATAGTTTGGCCAGGTGTGTGATACATACCTGTGACCCCAGCACTCTGGGAGACTCAGGCAAGAAAATCAAAAGTTCAAGCTCAGCCAGGGCAACTTAGTGACTTAGTGAGAACTTCCCCCAAAATAAAACATTTTAGAAAGGGCTAGGGATGTAGCTCAGTGCAAAGATCCTGAGTCCAATCTCTACAGCCATAAAAAAAAAAATAATAATTGGACAAAAACACCAAACCACTTGTTTCATCCACAAGGGACTGAATGCCTGGTTGGCCTGATTTTCCCTCTGACCGAGCTTGGGCAGGGCCTCCTTGCTGTGAGATGCACACGACAGAGCCAGACCTGCATTTCTGCCTTCCCTGGATCCGGAGTAGCTCAGGCCCTCCAGCGCCCAGACCTGCCCAGCCTCTGTCTTCTGACACATGGGTCAGAAGGTCCTTCCCTGCCCACCCACCTTCCTTTGAATGCAGCCTGGCCAAGGACGTCACCCAGGCTTCAGAATATGCTTGGCCTCCCCATTAAGCAGCCTTCAGCCTGGGCACAGCCAAGACTTCATGGGCCTGGGGACTATTCTACTGCATGACACCCAAAATGTGGAAACTGCAAAAAGAAATGTCTTTATTCTATTAACTTTCTCAATATATACAAAGAACAAAAAGAACAACAACTGAAATTGGCTTAAACAGTGGGTGTGTAAGTGGCATTTGGGTGGCTGGTGGGCTGGGCCAGGTCTCACTGCCCGTGGTCCACACAGGGACAGGGAAGAATCTGCTGGGCTCCGGCTGGGCTGAGGAGAAGGCAGCTGAGGCCAGCCCCAAGGCTGCGGGGGCTGAGCTGATGACGGCCTGAGAAGCCCCCACCCCAAGACTGCCCTCCGAACGCACAAAGGGAAGGAGAGTTTGGAATGCCCAGGCCACACCTCTGCCCAGTCTCCTCCTCCCAAAGACAGCTCCTTGGGTCCCCGATGTCAGCAGCCTGGAGGAGGTGACCCAGGCCCTGGCAGCCTAGCTAGAGGTAGCCGAAGACGTTGAAAATGGGTGGGGGCACAGCTGGCTTGGTGGGGATGGGCTTCAGAACCACGGGTCTGTACACCTTCTGCCCTGGGCCGTCCACATGCTTGCAGAGGTGGGCTAGCTCTGTGGGCAAAGCCGGGCTTTTCCTCCACAGGCCCAGGCCGGGGATGGGGCTTGCAGGCAGGGCCCCTGGAGGACCAGGGTAGATGGGCTGTCCATGGTACTGGAAGGGGCAGCAGCTCCAAGCATCAACACGGCCTACCAATGAGACCCCGGGCACCTTGAGCGCCTCCTTGTCAGCCAGTGCCCTCGGGGACAGGGGCCCCGGTGCAGCCTCAGGCACCACGGACTCTAAGCCCTTGCAATTTTTCTTACTTTCATAGGGAGGTCCCTCCCTGGGGCCCGGTCCCCCCTCCAGTCCCATGGGGTAGCTGTGGGTGGGCCTCGGTTCTTCCCAGAAGGAAGCAGGCAGCTGTCTTTTCCGCATGGGCACCTGGCCAGGCTTGGCAGCTCCTGGGCCCTGGCCCTGGAGGGTCTGCTCCTTGGAAAGGTATTCCTCCCCAAAGGGACTCCCCAGAGCCTTCTCTTTGCAGCCCCCACCCCCGCCAGGGCTGGAATCAGGGCCGCAAGAGATTGAAGGATGGAGGGGCAACCGCCTGGGGTGGTCTTCAGGCCCCCTTCTCAGGTGCGGCTCGGCAGCCCTGCCAGGAAGCCCCCGAGGGAGCCGGGAGTACTTCTGCGAGAAGCGTTTGAGCTGCTTCTGCAGGTACTTGCGGTGGTCCACAGAGCGGCGGCAGGGTGCAGACTTGTCCAAGGCTGCCTTGATGTCACTGGATGCCAGGTTCACAAAATTCAGCAGCATCTTCACGTCACTGTCGGATGCCATCACCAGGGGGCCACTGCATGGGGCTTTCCATGAAGAGGGTGGGCTCTGCAGGGGTCGGGCAGCTCCGAGGAGGGTGCGGGGCTGACCTGGGGGGCCAGATAGGCAGTTGGAGTCTCTTCGAGGAGCCACAACCAGCCAAACTGGATGCAGCCGGTGCCCCCCACCCAGCACCCCTCAGCCCGAGATGGAGCACTGGGTAATGGGACACCCATCCGAGGCAGAAGGGTCCATGAGCACCTGTAATGCCTCGAGAGCCCGCAGCCTCATTGAGCCTTCTGGGGTGCTGCCCTCTTCTTGCGGCTGAGGCTTAGAGAGGTCAAGCAAGTTGCCCCGAGGCAAGCCAGCTACAAGCGGCATCCCTGGGCCACACCTCCCAGCCTGCAGCCTCTCCCACACGCCAGCTGTGTTCACTACTGCCACGGCGCACAACTTGCCAGCAAGATTTTTTCTGAGCCGAGACAACTGCTCCACTTTGCAAAAGGCCAAGCCCCCTTCCTGCCTGGTGGTGGCCTCCCCCTTCCAGCAGCCCACCCCCTTCTTCGGTCCCACGCTCCACCCCCAACTCTCACACAGGACCCGGCAGGACCCCCGTCTAGCACTTAATCGAGACCTGCCTCGCGGCTGCTTTCAGGCTGTGGGCAGCAGGGACTCCCTGGTAGAAGCATCTGCAGCAATTTCATGCCTCCTGGGCCACCACCCACAGCACTGTGCTCCTCCCCCAGGCCCCAGCCTGCCCCTCGCCCCCCACCCAGGCAGCCCACAGCCGGGCCTCCACACTGACCGGAGGTGCGGGCCGGGCCCACCGCCGACAGACGTGGCCGGCAGGTTCCCCACTGCAGACCTAGGCAGGCCCGACCGATCTCCGTGCCGCCCGCCGAGGGAGCAGCGGTGCAGCCCTTGAGTGGGCTGAATGGAGGACAACTCCCGGGGCTGGGGGGCCCTCAGGCCAATCAGGAGCGCCTCTCCAGATACAAAGCATCCCAATCAGGCGGCGGCGCCCCGTTCCCACATTCTTTGCCGTCACAAATTGTCACCATGGGGACCATCACAAAAAAGACAGCTCCCAAATGCAACCATTTCCCGGTAAATTTCTACCCCTCAGCCCCACTCTCCTCGGCCTCCACGCCCCTCCTCCCCGTGACCTCGGTTCCCTGGTTTCTTGAGGGGATAGTGTGTGCGTGTGCGTGTGTGTGTGTGCAGGAGTGTGTGCAGGAGTGTAAAATGTCCAGGACTGAGGAGGGGCTGGGCCGATGGAAATGGGTTTGCAAACCTCCCTGAAAGACTCCGGGCCTACAGCTGCCATGCTCCAGTGCAGACAGACAATCAGACGGGTAAGCCGGGGCGGGCTGTTTTCCCTGCTGTCCTTGAGCATTGAGTGGCTCTCTTGGTCTCTCGTCTCTGTCTCTGGCTTTGCCTCTCCTTCCCCTGTCCACCTCTCTTGCTCCAGGATCCCCCAGGGATGGGGCGCCATAGGGCCTGTGCACTTGGGGAGGTGCACTGATGTGGCGAAAGGTAGCCGGGCAGGACTCGCTAACGGGGTGCTGGCATATCCATGGGAAGGGAACCGGAGCTCTCAGGAATCTTGTCTTTATGTTTGCTTCCTCAATTGAGCTGCACAAAGCCTGAATTGCCCATTCAGCGCGGCTGGACAAAAGGTTGGCGTTGCACGGCCCCTCGCATTTGTAATCAAACAGTTAGGGACTTAAATCGAGTCGTCATGATGGAGAAAGAGGTGGACAAAGCCCATAGAATTGCCATCAGCAAACATTTTCCTGTGTCATATTAGCCAGTCTCCATGGCTCCCCCTGGCCTGGGGACAATGGCACAAGTTTGCACACTTGGCTACTGTCACCGTGCCAACGCCGGCATGGCTGCAAGCAGGGCCACTTGCTCAGAGCAAGCAAGAGAGCCCAGAGCCAGCGCTGGCCCTGCCCACCGCTGGCTGGAGGGAAGGTGAGGCCAGCGACGGTGAGGGAGGTGCCTGGGAAATGCTAATGGGCGAGGCCTCAGTGCCAGCCAGCGAGGCAGGCCTCCTCCTGTCCCTCCTTTTCCTCCTTTCTTCTGCTGCCTTCTCCTGTGCCCCTCCGTCAGCCAAGGTGCTGGCATTCTAAAACTGCCCCCTGCCAGTAGCATGACCTAAACACCAAGGGCTCCTCCCTGAGGTCCCCTCTCCAGATGCAGAAGCACTGGCAGAGGATGCCCCCACTCCCTCTGGCCACGACACAGCTGCTGTGGGGGTGAGGCACTTGCCCACAGTGGCCTGACTCCAAGCCACCTCCCATCTGGCCCGTGGATCCTTCCTTTGGAGAAGATGGCCCAGGACTGAGGAGCAGAGATACTCCTGCCGCCGTGGGGGCGGGCATGTACAAGCCAAGACTTAGGTGTGCTGTACTGGAGTGTCCAGGATTGACAGCCATCACGTGCCCTGGACAGTCACCCTCACTGCTGCAGCCTTGGCGAGGTCGAGAGCTGAGCCCCAGAGATCTGGGGGGGACGTGTTTCTATGGCATAGCTCAGCCTACCCTGCCAGGCAACATCGTTTCTGCTCCAAGCCACCCAGCACACACGGCTGGAGAGATCGTTGTCCTGATGTCCTCTGGTCACCAGGTTAGGCTCCCCTCGCAGCTCCCCTACTGACCAAGGCGCAGGACCAGTGTGCACAGCCTGGTGTTCACACGCCCCGGGACCCAGCACCTACCTCTCGGCTGCCTGCTCCACCGAGCTCTGCTGGGAGCTCATTTCAGCAGGCCTGGCTGTACCTGCCCCAGCCTTCTGAACCCTGCCTGGGCATGTGGGCCCCTCTCTCTGGACACCTTTCTCCAGCCACAATACCAGACCTATTTTCTGCCAGACTCTGCACCTGCAGTCCACTCGGCGCCTCTGGCCATGCCTTCTCGGGATGCCATCTCCTTACTTCTCAGCCAACAACAATCCTTACCCTGGGTCGGGGGCCTCCTGGGAGTCAAGCTTGGCCTTAGGATCTCCTTCCGTAGCTCTTAATGCATGCTGTTCTTCCTCCAAGCATTTTTTGAAGAAGGGAAGAAAAGAGGGGAAAAAAGAGAGAAATGGAACCGCTGAGAACTGCTGGGGACCTGGTATGTGCCACAAGTCGTATGCAATGACCTCCTGTAGAAAGTCTCACCCGACCTAGCACAGACGCCTTTGCAGCTGTTTACTCTCCCAAGGCCTCACAGCTGATGGCTGGCAGAACTTGAACTTGAAGCCAGCTCTATAGGCAAAGTGTATCACACACATGGCTTCCTCAAGGTTCTCCTGAGGGCCAGGCACTGCCCAAGCCCACCAACTCTGAAGGCTTCGTTGGTTGGGTTTTCCACCCGTGTCCTGGGTTCAGCTCTTCCACGCCGATGGCCACACGTTGACTTTCAGCTTTTGGCTCAGGGCCCTGGAGCCTGCACTTGGGGCCATCAGGAGAAGGGCAGCTGGAGGAACAGTGGCCTGAGAACCTGGCCCGGGACCTTCATAGACTGAGCTCCCCTGGCGTGTCCAGCGTCTTGACTCTTGGGTGTAACTCAGCCGACACTGTACGTTTGGGCTTCGTCAAGACCCAGCACAAACACCTCCTCCAGGAAGTCTCCCGTCAACTCCCAGTAATCTAATGACACCCTCTCCCATCCCTGTGTCCGTAGCATAGAAGATGAAGTCTAATCTCCTTAGCTAAGCACAGAAGGCCCTTTGTAATCTGACCCCTTACCAGCGCCTGGCACAGAGCAACTTCTCACTCAGTGTTTTGTGCATTAAATACTTCACCCATTCTGCTGAATCGCATTTATCCAGTGAGCTGAAAACAGCTGCTCCCTGTACTGTTCTTTTATTGTTTTCCCAGGTCTGCGCAGGTGATCTCCAGGCTAGGGGGAGATGGGCTGCCCACTGGTCCATAGCTCCAGGGACTTGAATGTCCTAGGCACTGAGCAGGGCCGGTGAGGGGTTCTCAGGGTCCGATTCTCTACACTTCTTTAGGGCTCTGGCTCTTTTAAAAGCTAGCAGGACGTCTCCTGATGGCATCCCTGCCTTGGTTCTAGAGAGCTCTGCAAAAGCCAGTGAGCTGAGCTGACTCAAGATAGAAAACTCAGGGAGAAGGGGTGGCGACCTCTCCCTCCCTGACCAGGCTCACTGCAAAGTATGCCTGACCTCCAGCTCCGGGCTCCTCTGACACCAGACCATGGCAGTGAGAGATTCTACTTGACCCAAGGACAGAAGACATATTAAGTCATTCGCCCTTCCTGGGTGCCGTGCTTATGCTGAGAGTACAGCTCTGTTGGAAAACTTGCCTGTAGTCCCACTGTTCGGAGACGACACAGAGCCGGGATCCGATACTCACAGTGAGACCTGAATCCTCAACTGGGACCATTGCGGGCTGCTCTCTGACAGCCATCGACCGATGCCCTGCCCCGCCTCCCTCACCAGGCTGTGCTAGGCCAGGGTGTCAGACACACTCCTGCCATCGCGGCCAGCCCAACTCAGGGCGGGCATGCAGGCTGCGTGGGGACACAGTGACCTGGCAGTGCCTCTAGGGACACGGGACATAGACATGACAAGATGGCTTATGTAACCCACTTACACGGTCCAAGCCCAGCCTGGGGCGAGCTGTCAGCCGCTATCAGAGCAGACACGGGGATGGAGAGCGAGAGCCCCTTCGGCCACTGCCAACTGAGGCTCACCATCCTCGTGGCTGTGCCCAGGAGCAGCTCGAGACCTCACGAGGCCCCGCACGAGTCGCAGCCTGGTGCAGCCTGCACCTGTGGGTGCAGCCCAACAGGAGGGACAGAAGCGACTCCTTGTGTGAAAGGGATTTCAGCTGTATCGTTATAACACTGACCAAAACTGGCTTTGGTAAAAAAAAATCATTCACCTCTCCCCCTGCCTTGGCTGTGTGATCTTGGGCCAGTCGCTCAGCCTTTCCTGGGCTTCAGTTTCCTGCTGGATGCCAATTAGCACTTGTTAGCCTCCAGGTTGCACACATGTAGATTTATGCAGGGTGGGTGTGGCACAACTCACTCTAATTTATAAAGATCCCAAACGTGGAAATGACTTGATTTCTTCTAATATAACCCAGGGCAGGTCAACATCATAAAATCAGGTAACCTTGTCTGTAGTCCCTGTATAAGACAAGAGGGGCCAGAATTTCGGTGGAACAAGGCTTTGGGACAGAGGACAGCCCAACAACCTTCATTCATCCTGTCAATCTCAGGAGGGGTGGGCTACTGGGCTTCTCCAGTGGAGAAAGAGTGCCGAGAGCAGAGCTCCTAGTCTTGTTTTCAGTCTCGGAAGAGGCACTGGACCCTTGACTGGCGAGCTGCGAGCTGTGGGTTTTTACAAACACTCCTGATCATGTTGAGGGCGCTCCACCCTGTCCCTAATTTGCTACAAGTTTCTGACATCGTTGGCGATTGAATGCTGTCCAACGACTGTCCTGCACCAATTGATAGGATTACATGGTTCTCTTGCTTCGTCTATCTAAATTTTGTGAGCACAGATACACGCAACATCATACAACTCCCCGCTTCAGCCATTGCAAGTGCGTAGGTCAGTAGCAATGAGAACATTCTTACTGCTGTGTCGTCCTTGTTCTTCTCCAAAATGTGGTTACCATCACACAGAGACACCCTGTCCCCAATAGACGAGGACCCCCCCTTTCCCCTCTCCCACTGGCCCATTTTGATCAGCATTCTGTTGTCTACTTCAGGCAGCTCATGGAAGTGGAACGCACAGTATTTGGTCCTTTATGTCTGGCTTTTTTCACTTTGCATCATTATCTTCAAGGTTCCTCCGTGTTGCGGCATGTGACAGAAATTCCTGCCTTTCCAAGGCTGAATAATGTTCCAGGGTATGTGTGCCTCACACTGTGTCCATCCGTATGTTGACAATCACTGGTGCTATTTTCCTCCTGTAGCCCTATCGATACAGTGGATTCCACGCATTGCTTTTCAAACATTGAACCAACCTTGCATTTCCTTTATTAACTCCCCTTGGTGTGCAATGCAATTCTTTTGATAGACTGCTGAATTGCACTTGCTAATATTTTGTTGCATTTTGTTTCCCTCCATTTGTGAGAGGTGCTGGTTTGGAGCTTGCTTTTTGTGTTATTCTTGTCTCGCCCTGGAATCAGAGTCACACTGACCTCATAAGAGGCACTGGAAAGGGCTCCTTTCTCTTGTTCACTATAAATTCAATTTAAAAAAATAGTCAGGTTCAGATTGTGTATTTCATTTTAAATGAATTTGTAGCCTTCAAGGAATTGATCCATTTCTCTTAAATTGTGGAATTTATGTTTATAGAGCTGTTTCTGCCATTCCCTTGTTTTTCTGATGTCTGCCAGACCTGTAGTGATATTGACATTCCACTTCTGATTTACTAGTCTGTATTTCCTCTCTCTTTTTTTTTTATCAGTTTTCCTAGGAAGCTATTGATACTTCATTGATTACTTCAAAGAATCAGATCTTTTTACACTGATGTTTTAAAATCACTTTTCTATTTTTTATTTCATTGATTTCTGCTTTTATGTTTGTTATTTCCTTATTGCTTTGGGGTTTTTTCAGGCTATAAAATTTCTTCTCGGTACTATGCTAGCTGTATCTCAAAAATTTTGCCATGCTGTGCTTCCATTTTCTGTCCTGGAGGTGTCCTCTTTGGCATGTGGCTTATTTAGGAGGGTGTGGCCTTACTCTCTAAGAGTTTAGACTTCTCAGGCTATCTTTCTGATATATGTTGTCCAGCTTGATTGCATTATGGTAAGAGAATTTATAGGATGTTTTTTAAATTTGTTGAGGTTTATTTATGTATTTTTACCCAGAATGTGGTCTGTTTTGGCCAGTACTCCTTGGGCACATGATAAGAATGTGCTGTCTGCTGTTGGCTTGAGTGTTCCTTAGATGTCAGTTACAACTTTTTAGCTTTGTTGATCGCTGAGAAAAGGGGGCCGAAGACCCCAATTTTAATTATGGATTTGTTTCTTTCATCCGTCAGGTCAATCCACTTTTGCTCTATTTCCCCTGTTCATGGACCAAGAGTGGATAAGGCTGGAGCATGCTGAGAAAATGGGTTCAGTAGAGACCCCCCAGAAAGATAGGGGAGTGGGAAGAGCCCTGGGTGCGGGCACAGCTTGGGTAGGAAATGGCCGTCCCTTCCTACTACGACTGTGCAGGTCACTTCATCTCATGGAGTCTCAGCCTCTCCCTCTGTGAGATGGGGATGAGGTAAGCTATGTGGGACTGCTGTGAGGAGTTAGGAAGGGTTTGGTTCTGTTCCAAAGCATGCAGTGAGCACTGCGCACGTGCAGGGCATACTTCGAGGGGCTGGGAATAGCGAGGTAAAGAAGACACCTACGCTAGCAGCCTACTAGTCTACCCACCACTTGCCAAGCCCTGGATAACACTCCCAAAACTCTGTCTGCATCAAGACCTTTGTAATGAGGTGGGTATTTCTCTGTTCCCTGCTCTACAGGTGAGGACACTGAGGCACGGACTAAATGAGTCACCCTAGGAGTGAAGCTGACATCCAGCCCAAGCCGACGGTGATTGTTTTCTGATTGGTCCTCACACCCGGGGAGCTCTGGGTCTGATTCCTCACCCTGGACGTGCGGCCAGCCGTGCTTCACCGGCAGGGCTGACGCGAGGATTAAGAGACCAATGGTGTCAAGAAGCAAACACAGAGCCTCCGCGCATCGGAGCGTTTCCCTCACCTTCGCGTCTCTGCCGGGATGGGTCTAAGGCTGCCCGGCCACGCCGCGCCGCGTGCGTCTCCTCCCTGTGAAGAGGGCTGGCGTGACAGAAACGACATGGCAGTTATGGCTTTGTGCCCCCCACTTTGTGACCCAAGTGGACTGTGGTCCCGCACTCCTGCCACTGCCCGGCACCTCTCCCCCACCTGCCACACGCCCGTCACCTGACCGTACACTCCAGTGCCACTCTGATGAGTCTCTTCGCTCCACCAGGGTGCTGGGCAGGAATGAAAGTCCGTTTAATCTCAACTGCCAACTCAGGTTTGATTGGCAGTGGCTGGCAGGTGCCTTCTGGCAAGATTCCAAGCCCCTCCCCTTGGCTCAGCGTTCGAATGCTCTGATCGGCTAGTGATGTCTACCTCAGGGTGACTGCAGAGGGGTCACCTGGTGTCCTGAACCCAGTGTGAAATCACCGATACCAAGCGCGATGTTCTCATAACCCTACCCCTGAGATTTTAACCAGGGGAACAGAACCTCAGAGAAGGGAAGTGGCTTTTCCAGCTTCATATTCCCGAATGTGGCTCCGTGCAAAGCCCTGGGTTCAATCCCCAGTACAAAAAAAAAAACAAAAACAGAACACCAAATAATGATGAAAGGGACATCTTCTGTAAAATGGTAGTAATTCTGGTCATTCTGCTGCGTTTTCTGGGATCATTGTGACAGAGATAGGTTTCAAGGATGGCCTAGGTCTGGTCAGGCTATAAAACTGTCTAAGGGGTGGGGGACAGAAGGAGCCCCAGACAGTCTGCTGAAGGGTGTGACCACAGCCGGTCCCAAGGGCAAAATCATTGTGTCCTTCAAGGGGCTGGAGGTGACCTTTCCAACCAAATGAGAGCCAGCAGTCCTGGACGGGGTCCTACTCAGCCCCACGAGTCCCTTCTCAGCAGGCTGAGGGTAGGTGTGGGCTGCCTCGGCTGGATTGGGACAGATGGAGGGGTCTGGAGGCAGGGCGTGCAGGGAAAGGAGTCAGGGGAGAAACCCCAGATTTGGGCGGGGTGGTTGCAGGCCAGACCCAGGGCTAGGGAGCCAAGAAAATTCTGCCCAGAGCCAGAAGTGTGACTGCAGCCGTGCGCTCAGCAAGTGTCCAGGGAAGCCTGTGTGTGGGTCTCCAGCCCCATCCTCCCAGTCAGGACCCCCTGCATCTGCCTGAGCAGGACAGAGTCAGGCAAAGACCACTCCTCCCCTCCTCCTTCTCTCCTGCCTTCTCTCAGTTATTTCTCCAACCTTAACCTCTCACCATCCACCTCTTCACCCACACCTTTCCTGTTGTTGCTGCCCCAGGACCTTTGCACTTGTTGTTCCCTCTTCCTGGCATTCTTTCCCCCTAGGTCAGTACTCAGCAAACCACAGCCCACCACCTATTTGTGTTAATAAAATTTTATGAACTACAGCTACACCTGTCGATTGACTCAGATTCTTGCTCAGAACTGCACCCTGAGGTCTCTCAAGCGGTAGGGACTCAGTAGAGAAATTCTCAATCAGTGAATGAATATTTCCCATACTCTTGGGGGTCAGCCCTGCCAACACCTCTGGCCTCTGCCTCAGTTTCTCTCATCATAGAATTGAGCCCTGGCAGATTTCTTGCCGAGTCTCTCCAGCACCACCTCCATTTTATGAGGTTCTCATTTGAAAAACATAAAAAAAAAAAAAAATCTACACCAAAGTTACAGAAACGGAGCTGTTTTAAATGCCTACATGTAACGGAATAACACCTCTAACCCGCCAAGCTCACTGTTGTGTAACGAGTCCATTCGTGAGATAACTGTGGGACTTCTTTTCAGTAGTAATGAATGAAATTCGGTTAACGTTCATTCATTAACATATCCTAGAATATTAAGTTAATTGATTTTAAAATAAATAAAATTAATCTTACTTAAAATATTAATTATGGAGGCCTGGAAGACATCAGTGAAAGTTGGCAAATCATTCTTTTCCTTCCTTTCATTCTTTTTTTTTTTTTTTTCTTTTTCTGTCATTTCTGTCAAATGGTGTCATTTAAAGAGAATGTCCAAAGTGAGGTCCAAAACAAAGAGTTCAAAACCTTTTTGTTCTATTCAGGCCTTGGACAGATTGGACAATACTTACCACACTGGGGAGGCCATCTGCTCCCGGGGCCACGGACGCTAGTGTGGGGCTGATCTCGGCCGGGGACGCCCCCTCCCCAGACACCCCGGACAGAACGTTTACCCTGCTCTCGGGCCAAACCTTGGTACCGCTGGGTTGACTCATAAAATTAACCCTTCCACACGCCTGCCACCTGCCCTGCTTCACAGAAGAAAAAGCTAAGGTGCAGACCGGTGAAGTGACTTACCCAAGGCCTCTCAGCTGGCCAGCGGTGGACCCAGGAGAGCGCCCCCTCCTGGACACTGGTTTTTGTGCTGGGGTTTGAACCAAAGGCCTCCCTGAGCCACATCTTCACCCTTTTTTGTTTTTTTAATTTTATTTATTTATTTATTGATTGATTGATTTTTGGTACCTGGGGTCGAACTCACAACCTCATGCCTGCCAGGCAGGTGCTTAGGCCACTAAGCTAAATCCCTGGCTGTTTTTTTTTAATTTTAAAACAGGTTCTTAATAAGTTGACCAGGCTGACATCAAACTTAAAATCATTCTGACTCAGCTCCCGAGAGTGCTGGGGTTACAGGTGTGCAGTCCCTCCCCCTGCCCCTGTGCATGACTTTAACTCCATGCAGAATTCTTCTGGGCTACTCGGTGGACCCAGCCACCAGGACCCATCCGTCTATCTCTTCCCTAAGAACCAAGGGCTCTTGGCTCACAGGCCCTGGAGGCCTTACAGATGGCCCATTTCAGGGTGGGGATTTGAACTCAGGTCCTTTGACATTCAAGCTCCAGGCATGTCAGTGATGCTGCAAGGGCCGGGGAGAGGTGGGGGAGGGTGCCTGTGACCTCTGGAAGGCAACTCATGGAGTCACATGTGGGCACGTGGGAGGGAAAACTGTGGAGTCCTTGCAGGTGTCAGGGATCCTGGAGGAGTGGCCCTGCCCTGCCCCCTCCAGAGTGACGGTGACCACAGAGGACACTGAGTCCCAGCAGGACTGGCCCTGGTGAGGATGGTACCCCACTCCCAGGATGCTTTCACTTACAGCTATGACGATGGCTGCTATTTCCTAATCCCAGTCCTTGATGGAGCCAACCCATCCTGCAACTACCCTGCTTCCTCCAAGCCCCTGCTAATCTGGTAAGGTGGTTTCCTGCTGGCTGTCAGGGGCCAGCCCTCCAGAGCTATGCAAGCATTTCCACTCTCCTTCAGCCTCCCCACGCCAACAGTGCCCAGCCTTGGGGTGTGCCAGCTTCAGCCTTCCTTCCTCCCTACAGAGCTTCCCCTCCTCCTGCCCACCTCAGAGGCTCTGTCAAGTGCAAGCGAGGGTGGCTGACCTGCTTTCTAGATCACATCTGATGGGTGGGCTTTATCCATCTCATTTGAGTGGACTTGACTGATTTATTTCTACACTACAGAGACCCAGGAATAAACAGGGAATTGTTCTAGGTCACACCACAGATGAGGGATAAAACCTGTTCATTCCTTTTTCTCCCCAGTACTGGGGATTAAACCCAGGTGCTTTAAAAAAATTTTTTTTGAGATAGTCTCACTAAATCATGTTGCCTAGGCTTGGCTTGAACTTCCAATCTTTCTGCCTTGGCTTCTCAGAGAGCTGGGAACACAGGCATATACCACAGCACCTGTGTTAGTGACTTTCTCATCGCTGGGATAGAATACTTGACACTCACAAGTTAAAGGAGGAAAGGTTTATTTTCACTTGCAGTTTATAGTGGTTTCAGTCCATAGTCTGCTGGCTGCAAGGCAGGCAGGAAGCAGCAGCCTTCCCTTCTGCTTTCCCTTTTTTATTCTATCCAGGCTACTTATTTACTTTTTGGTGCCACCAAAAAGTGGGTCTTCCTTCTTCAATAAGCCCATCATCCACATCAGAACTATACTAAACTAAACAATGGCCTAATCCAGTACTACACACCCATGATCTAGAAATCACAAACCCACGATTGGATCAGTCTCAAAAGCTCCACCTAGCAGGGCATGAGATTTTAGGGAGTCAACTCGATATAAGCCATCACAGCACCTAACTCATTCTTTGCTGCCTCTGTACCACTTCCTTCCTTGGCTTCCTAGTCTGCCATTCTAGGCAGAGGCAACTGCTTCCGCCTCCCACCTCCCCATGCTCTGCATGCTCCCCTCTCAGCCCAGCCTGGAAGGGTTCCATGAACATGCCGGTTGGAAAGTAGATTCAAAATTCTTTGAAACTCCTCACTTCATTCCCATCCCTTGGTCTGGATTTAGTGACTTGTTTCTAAGGAATTTCTAGTGTTAGAAGGAAAAGTGACAGTGTGTGACTTCAGAGACAGGTCAAAAAAGGCAGACAGCTTCCTCCTTACCCCCTTAGATCACCGGCTCTGAGAAAAGACAGCTGTCATGTCAAGGAGACTGAAGCATCCCGGCGGAGACACCCTTATGAAGATGAACTGAGAAGACTGAGGCCAACATCCAGTGAAGATGTGAGTGAGGTACATGAGTGAGACATTCTGGGACCAGATCCTCCAGCTCTAGGTGACACCTTAACTACAACTTCTTGAGAGCTGGAGCCGGAATCACCCAGCTTAGCTTCTTCCAGATTCCCAAATCCCAGGTACCATGGGAAGGGATACAGGCTTATTGTTTCAAGCTACCAAGCAACATATAGCAACAGACAATAAGTGTTACAAGGTTCTTCATTTATTGGCCCATTCATCTAGGTCCCATGGTAACTGGTTAGGAGCTCTTGAGAAGCAGCCACCAGCAGCTCAGAGTTCAGCAGTGCTTGGTGGAGGGATGCATGGGTTGATGGTGGGTGGGTGGACTGATATTTCAAATGGATGAGTGGATGGATGGATGGGTGGATGGTTTTGCGTATGAATGGGTGGGTGGATATGTGGATGGATAAATGAATATTCTAGGACTTCTAAGTTGCTCAGAAGCAGCCAGCATGCTGTGGATAGGTGCAAGGTGATAAACAACACCCAGTGATGTTTCTGTTGAACATGTTTTCCATCATGCCTTCCTCTTGCTCATGGTGGATGGTTGACCCAGAGAACGTTGTTTTGTGGGTAATGGAATGATGGCCATAATTTCTTCTTCTGCAAAGACTGGGGTTTTTCTGCACCTTAATGTCTTGACAACTGACTCTTTAATTCTTGTCTTGCCCACATGCCAGGACTCCAGTGTCTGCTATAAATATCTTCTTCAACAGACACCTTGAGACAGGTGGAAAGGACCGTGGAGAGCATGAGAAACACCACAGGGTAGACAGGGGGAAGCTCTGGCGTCACAGCCCTGCCCTCGAATTCCAGTCGCCCTC
The DNA here is from genome assembly GCA_004363535.1 of Dasyprocta punctata. Taxonomy (NCBI): domain Eukaryota; kingdom Metazoa; phylum Chordata; class Mammalia; order Rodentia; family Dasyproctidae; genus Dasyprocta; species Dasyprocta punctata. Next base: position 87,567 of record RJWM01002813.1, read on the forward strand.
TCACCAGCTGAGTACAGTAACATAGTGAATTAGTGGCATGGTCAGGACTACAGTCTTGTCTCCGAGACCTGTGCCCTCCTCCTCTCTTCGGATCAAATTTCTTTGCCCTCGGCTAGTAGTGGACAATGTAGGAGTCTCTTCTGAGTGCGCAGCCTGGGCCACGAACGGCCACGAGGGGGCGCGCGTGGAATAGTCAGGGTCTCCGCCCCGCTCTCTCCCGGGTTCAGGGCACTGGGCCCTGCATCCCGTCCCTGTAGCTTCCTAGAATCGTCACCCAAATCCCCTGTGCCCCCAGCACTTCCGGAGTATTCCGGAGCCCTCCTGCTCCTCCTAGCTCCACACTTCACCCCGTCTCCAGGCTGCTCCGCTCTCCTTTAGCTGAGCAGAACTGGATCTTCAGAAGCCGTGGGGTTTAGGGTGAAATAATGTGCCCCAACCTACCCAGAGGCGCAGCAATTTCACCTTCAGCAATCGATTCGACAGAAGTAAATGCTCGTGGCACAAAGAATTGTGCACAAGGACGTTTGCAGAAATGTTGTTTGGAAATACAATAAGATAAATAAAAAAATATTAAAAGCCACCAAACCGAACACCTGGCCTTCCCCCCTCCCCCAGCTTTATTGATGCATAGTTGGTAAACTTGGCAGTTAGCGTGGTACTGCTGGGGTCGGGGGCACTTTCGAGTTTGAAAAGAATCCCACAAACTCACAGCTGTCGACTTAGCCTTCAAGACAGGCCGTTTTATGAATAAATAAGGTATGAAATTATGTGCCTAGTATGACCCTATTTGTGTTAAAACAAAAAAGAAAAGGCAAAAAATACAGTCGTCGTGGGTGCCGGGCGAAAGCCTGGGTGCAGCGCTTCCCGTGGGGCCCAGCAGAGCGGCAGGCAGCAGGTATCTGCTCGGACTTGCTTTGGAGTCTCGCTCCGGGGACCCACCCGGGTCAGCCCTGCCCAGACCTCTGCGGTCCAAGCGCTAAGCCCACAGGGGACACCGTCCCTGTCCCCAAGGAGATCACAGTCTCCTGCAGGTAGAGACGGGTGGGCAGGTGAGGACCGTGCAGTGCGGCAGACGCCGTGACAGGGGCTCCCACAGAAACAGCGAGGGCAGGAAGCAGATGAGGCGCCCCCGCCCGCGCAAGTCAGGGAGGCTTCCTGGAGGAAGGGGTGCTTCGTGGAGTCCAAGATGATTGGCGTGTGAGCAGAGAGTACGATCTGAGAGGTCTGACCGCAACAGAAGCTTGGGGCAAAGGGGCAGGAGGAGGGGCAGGGATCTGGCGGAGGCTGGGCCCATCTCTCTGAGCCGGGCTTCTCCACTCCAACTCCCGAGGGGCGCTCCGAGGTGCGGGGCCCAGCCAGGGCCAGCAGAGGGCGCTGCGACTTCTCCAAACTCCAGGCTCAGGAGACCTTGGTGCGGTGGGGGTGGGGGTGGGGCGCCGGAGGGGTGCTGGGGGTGCAGGGGTGGCTGTCTGGACTGGGGGGACCACGGATCAGCCTAAGGAGCCCCAGCCCCAGGCCACCTGCCAGCCTCACCTGGGCCTTTCCAGACCACCAGTCCCGCCGCAGCACGGCAAGGATCCCCGACGGCCCGCGCGTGCGCCGTTTCCGGACGGCGCGATCGCTTGGGCCGCGCGCGCATGCGCGTGGAGAGGAGCCCTGCAGCGACTAGGCGCGCGTCGGTGGCACCCAGCTCGTGGCCGCTGGGAGTGAGGGACAGGCGTCTTGGACGCTCCAGGGCCGGACTAGCACCGGCTCAGGCCTTCTGCCCTGCGGAGCCTCCCCCAGAAGCCTGGAGCATCCTCCTGCAGCCCCTGCCGTTGTCTTCTGGCGAAGCGGTCTGGGCAGAGCGTGAGCGAAGCTGGCCCAGCCCCTCGTGGGGCCGCAGCCGGCTGAGCTGTCTCAGGAGGATGGAGACGGCTTGAACCAGCCACGCGTGGACGCCCACGGGAATGCACCGTGCAGAACAGGCCACCAGGCTGCCGCAGCGAGACCAGAGGGTGCGGCAGCACCGCGAGCATCTTCCAAGATTCTTCCCACCCTGAGTTTAGAGATGGGGAGACAAGGTGGAGACCGAGACGGGAGACGGGGCCTGGCCCAGGGTCACCCAGCTGGGGTGGGGCTCCTTCCTGGGGCGCCACAGGGCTGGCAGGGCCCATCGGCCCCCAAGGAGGTTGGGCCAGGAGCCTTGCCCTCAGTAAGTGCCCTTAGCCGTTGTCAGGGAGTTTAACAGCAGCTCAAACTTGCTGCGCACCTACTGTGTGCCCTGGCTCTGTGGCCTGCTGGGGGCGGGGAGCCCAGGCCCGGGAGCTGACCCAGGGTCAGGACTCAGCGCAGCAAGCAGTGATGGCACAGGCTTTCCCTGGCATCTGCCTTCTAGCACAGCCTGTGCCGGAGTCCAAGTTCAAGGGTAGGCTGGGGCCACCCCAGGGTGGGCCCTCAGACCTCTCGGACATACTAGGGAGAGAAAGGAGGCTGGGCACCAGGAGGGACTAGGCCAGCGGGCTAGCAGTATTCCCATGGAGAAGACCCACTGGTGACTGCAGGGGGCGACCTGGTGGGGGGAGCCCAGGAGTAGATGTGGGGGCGGAGCCAAGAGGGCAAGGGGTAGCCCCACCCTCCAGCCCTGCAAATCCCTCATTTCCTGGAAGCAGCCTGGCCTGGACATTGACTTGTCTGGGGCCCCCTTTGGTCTTCAGGGCCCCCAGATGTTGATCGCTTGTCTGTTTGACTCCTCAGCCCCACACCCAGGACACAGGCCAGCTGTATACAGTCTGGATCTGTCCCAGGCACATGGGACTCTGCCTCCATCCCCGGGATACAGGGGAAACTGAGACCCCTGGGGCAGCTGTCTCCCCCACCTTGGAGCTGCAGACGCCATAACTTCTGAGAAGGACGGTGCCCAGAGAGCCCTTGAGGGCAGTGACCACACCGGGCAGCTCCATCTGTTCCCCGCCAAAGCCACTCAGCCTCCAGAGCAGGGGTCATGGCAGTGCTGGGGACAAATCATGCCGGGGCCACAGGGCAAGTCTGTCATGGGTTATGAGTCCCAGCAGCTATTTTCAGCTTCTTCAAGGACATTTTGGTTCTTCTGGGTCGACTTCAGTTGGTCCCTCTGGTTCCCAGCAGAGAGGACATGGCTGGGTGGGGACATGGAGAGAGGCAGGCAGCAGGGTCGCTTCTGTGGGGATTGTTTGTGGCACCCATAGCATAAACAATGGACCCCAGATCCCAACCCTGGCCTTCATCAGCCCTAAGGTCCAGAGGGAGTTAGTGCTATGCAGACATCTTCTCAGCTCCGTTCCCCAAAAGACGCCCTGCATAGAACAGACCAGGAAGAAAGCTATTTCACTCCCTTTGCTGCCCCGGCTTCCCCGGTCCCCTCTTGATTCTAGGTCCTGGTGCCTCTTTCCAAAGAGTCTGGGTACCTCTGGGCCATGGGCTGGACACCCTCTGCCTCCTTCAAATGTCAGCTCAACCCTCTGACCATTGATTTCCGATCAGCCCACCACAGAGTGTAAACAGATGCTTCATTTTTCTCAGGTGTCTCTGACTCAGAGTCGTGTATCCAAAGCAGCTGCCCCAAGCCCTTTCCTTAAAATGCTGTCATGAAATCGCTTTTGTTAGGATATGTGTCATCAGTGAATGTAACTACTACTCAGTGTTACTCAATACTCAAAGCACCCACATTTGGGAATGATTCATTTCTGAGCAAATGACAGCAGATTGCAAGTTATTATTCTCATAATAGCAAACTTTTTAGGAATCATCTTGGTTACCTCTTACTAGAAACATTTCCAGACTGTCCAGAGCAAAAAGGAGACTTTGTCGGCTTGTGAAAGCTAAGTCCAACATAAAGTCAGTGGCAGGTGTGGCTGGCTCCAGGGCTCTGTGACATGAAGGCTACCTAGCAGGCTTCCTTCCGTCTGCAGGCTTAAGTCCCTAGAATCACTGGGAGAGAATGGGGCACAAATTCTGTCCCTGCTTTACCTCAGGTTTTAGGTTTAGGAGGTAAAAGCAAGACTCTTTCCTCCACAAGTCTAAGGGTAAATGTAATGGTTGATCCCTTGTGTCAACTTGAAAAGGTCTGAAGTTTAAGTGATTCAGGAGGGGGCCAGGGTTCTTTCTTTGCAACATCCTCAGCTTGTGCAAGAAGAGGGCACCCCAATGGTGTGAGTGCTGCACCCACCCCAGGGGAGCACCCTGCATAGAATAAAAGGCAAATGAGGAGGGACTGATGGCTGGTTCTGTGGGGGAGCTCCAGTCTTCACCTTCAGCTTGGACGTCTCCTGGCTTCTGGCACAAATTGTTTGGCTTCCACGTGGGACTCTTCAGCCTTCTGGTGTAGACTCTTCAGTTTTCTGTCTTGTATTCTTCAGCATTCCATCACAGACCCATCAGCTGCCTGATACGGACTTGCACGGGACACTGCAGTGAGCGCCAGCCCTTGGGCTGGATCCTTCAGCCTCCAGTGTGCAGACACCCTCTGCACGCTCCCTCATCCCACTCTGTGGAGGACCATCATAAGCCAATCTTGTCATTTCTTACACGTTTGTGTATCTTGTGTGACATCTGTTTCTCCAGTAAACTCTAACTGATACAGTAAATCTCACTGGGTCCCTGTAGCAGGTGAGCAGGTCTAAGCTGTGGTGACAGCTAGACCTCAACATTACTTCATGACTTCATTGTCACATGGAGGGAAAAAAGACAACAGGCAGGTGACTGCTCCCTCCAAGTTGTGGCACAGGTCACTTCTACTTCAGCTCCATAGAGCAGGCCTTGACCACACCTATGCCAAGCCACACCAAGCCATGCTGAGTACAGCCATCTGCCCAGGAAGAAGAGGAAACGGCTTTTTGGAGAGCAAACAACTCACACTGGCCCTGCTGGGTCACTTGATTACCATTTCAGAAATCCACAGATGTATCAGGTAGTTACTGCTGTGTAACAAGCGGGATTCGGGTCCTCCGCCAGCCGTAATGAAATACCACAAACTGGTGGTTTAAACAATGAGTGCTCACTCCTGGAAGTTCTACAAGTCTGCATCAGGATGTCTGCAGGCTCTGGGGAGAACCTTTGCTTGGCTTTCTCCTGGCTTCCGGTGGTGGCCAGCGACCTGGGCATTCCTGGACCCTCATGCCACAGAGCGTTCTCCCTGGGTTCTCCTCTGTATCCAAAGCTCCCTATCCTTTCCCTTTAAAAGGAGCTGGTGCCCACCTCAATCTGGTATGACCCATCTTAAATCGTCTGCTCTATTCCCAAACAAGATCACATCCCCAGGAACTGGGGCTTAGGACTCCAGCATATCCTGGCAGGGACACAATCTGCCCCTCCCACTATGCAGCAAGCTGCCCAGGTCTCCTGCTGTCTCCACCACCCCACATTATGGGGGGAGGCAGGTGGTCGAGGCTGGATCAACTTAACTTTCCTGGCTCTTTGACCTCCTTCAAATTAGCACAGGTCATTTTTATGCACTCTTTGGGATGGAACCCAGCATGCTAAGCACACGCTGCATTATTGAGCCGTACACCCATCCCTTAGGTACCATGTTTTGGGTTGTTGTTGTACTAGGCATTGAGCCCAGGGCCTTCACACTGAGCTACATCCTGGCCTTTTGTTTGTTTGTTTAATTATTTTGAGACAGGATTTCACTGAGTTGTCAAGTTGTTCAGCCCAGACTCAAACTTGAGATAGTCCTGCCTCAGCCTCCCAGAGTGCTGGAATGACAGATGTGCCCCATCACACCCAGCTACATATTGTTTTTAATAATAAAAACAGAGGGCAATATTTCCTTAAAAACAAAGTAAAAACGGCACCTGTTACACACAGTATGCCCCACATTAACGGAGGTTATTGCACAGGGACAAGAAGCATTGTCATTGTCCTTTTCTAGCTTCTTTGTATTTGTCAACTTACCCAAAATAGAAAAGAGATCAGGACGAGCTCAGAGACCAAGAGCACTGCGGGGAAGTCGCACGGTCTCAGGTTTCCCAGCGGAGGGCGCCCCTGTATCCTGTGGGCTAGGGCCCAAGGGACGGGCTAGGGCTCGCAGACACAGCACTTGAGAACAAATCATCCCTTCTCCCAGGTCTTTCCTGCAGAAACAAGTCCCTAAAGTCACCGATGTTTCCATTACCACAGCAAAAGGAACTGCCTTTGCCCCGTGCGCAATCTAGGAGCGCAGTCGAGGGAGCGCAGGTCAGGGCTGCTACAGCAGCTGGGCTCCTGTCTGCAGTTTCCTTCGTTGCCACCAGGTGGCGCAGGCTGCTTGCCTTGGTTCCACTTCAGGGGCTGCAAGAAAAGGAGGTCCCTCCTGCCTTTCCCTCTTGCAAAGTTAATCAGAGAAGCAATGAGGATTCAGGCCTTAACATTTCAGGGGTGCAGAGAGAGAGGCCTGCTTGAGTCTTTTCAGGTCTACACGCCCTGACTGCGGTGTGGAGCGGGTTGCGTGGTGAGACGTGGCCGCGAGGTTGGGTGGGAACGCAGGCCCCGGGCCAGGGAGCTCACTGGTGGGCACAGCTGGTCCTGGCCGGGGAGCCGGCTGTGCAGAGCGAGGACGCCGTTGCCCTCCGCGCCGGTCCCCAGGAGAATGTCACCAGGGCGCAGAGCAGGCTGGCCAGGGACAGAGCTCTAGATGTGTGAACTCCAGATGTGCTGGGCGCGGCTGGAGAGAAGGGGGCCGCTGGGCCGTGGGGTGCAGCCCGGAAGGGCCTCCTCAGCCACACAGAGACCAGCAGGGGCCATGAAGCTCCTCAGCTCCCCCGGGCAGGAACTGGGGCGATTCAGGATCCCGGAACCGAGGAGAGCAAAGCTCAGGAAGATGAGCCCGGGTGGGGCAGGGAGCAGGAGAAGCTTCAGAGCGTTGGTGTTGGGGAAAACCCTCTGCAGGGTCGTGCGGTGTGGACTGGGGGTGCACAGAGGGGACACGGAGCGTGGGGTGACGATGGGCCGTGGTGTGAGTGGGACACAGGTTCATAGATACCTCGGGCGCCACTGCTGGTTGGGCGATGCGTGGTTGTTAGGGGCAATGCAATGTGTGATTTCTCTTCTCTTCACCTTAGTTCCCTTATGTCACCACCAGAAGAGGCCAGCTGAGGTGGCTCCAAAAAGCCCTCCAGTGTGGACCTTACAGAGTCATCTGACTGGAGAGCATTCCCATTGCTTAAGCAAAATACCAGCTAAAAGGATACGGGGACATTGGTATGGCGCGGAGTACGCGTGCTTTGCGGTGAGTCCAGCTATGTACAACGGCACAGGCTGAGCACCGTGTGGCCGCAGCTGCCATCCCCGGAGACTAGAGTGTGGGGGGCTGTGCAAAGCTGCCTCTCGGCCGCAAGCTTCCGGTCTCCTCCAGGACACGCGGCACCTGGAGTGCCCACTTCCGGAGTCTGAGGCCTCTGCCCTCAGCGTGTTTCGCGGAGGAATCTTAGCGCCCTTATGAGGAAGCTGTGCACCGGAGCCCGGGGCCGACCTCCCTGGGCCTTGGTCTTATTCCACGCTAAGGCCTTGCCCACCTTCCGAGGCCCCTCTGTCCGGAGCCTGTGTCCCTGCGAGCTGAGGCTCCCGTGGGCCTCCACGCAGCACAGCAGGGTGCGGCTGGGTGCAGTTCAGCCCGCACCCTCCCTGCGGCCCCAGGGGCCTCGTTCAGTGCATTGACTGCTTCCTCTGGGCCCTGGCTGTGACCCAGAACTCCAGAATAGCCACTGGGTTGGCATTAAGTGTCCATGCTGGGCAGACCCCATGCCAAGCACTTGAGAGATGGCTGGTTCTCATTCAAACCACCGTTAGCTCTTTAAATCCCGCAAGTGAAAAGCCTGGATTTGCTGCCCAGGGCAGTAGACAGAGAGTTCTTCATCTCGCAAGCCCTACAGCACATGGACAGGGCTGGTGAGGTTCATTGATTTGTATCCTCCAGGTCTAATTTATTTAGCAAGTAGCACATTCCCCACACTTTCCAGCCTCTAAATCCCTTTCCAAGCTCATTACGTCATTCAACAAACACTAAGGTCATACTCTGGGCTAGTTCACTGAAGTGATGAATTTAAACTCCCTCCAGGTACAGCTCAAAATCCCTCCTAGCCCCGCTGGCTCACAGCTCACCTGATTCTCATAACCACCCTGTAATGCAGGTATTATCAGCACTGCCATTTTGCAGAGTAGGAGATAGCACAGAAGCATCAGGAGACTTGTCCAAGATCCCACGGCTAAAGACCAAGGCCCCAAGCTAAGCGTTGGATCCAGACAGCAGACTGCAGCACCCTGGAGTTCTGTGTCCTATGCCCACCCCACCGTGGCCTGTGGCCCTCACCTTCCCTCTCTAGACCTCAGTTTCCCTATCTGTACAACTGGGGCATCTAGAGAGGTGCCCTGGCTGTGATATGCACAAGTCTGCATGCCCACGTCCACTGCAGACGTGGTGACCACAACTCGCTTCGGATCTCAGGCTGCCAGGTCCAGACCTGGAGGGGTGCGGGGCCAAGTCTGTAATGTGCTCAGCTCGCTCCTTAAACCAAAAACGCACCTCGACCCCAGCTCTGCACCCACCATCAGTGCCGTGGGTTGACGGCTGTGCCCTGGGCAGAGTTGGGGCTGTAGCCGGCATCCCTGGCTCCCCTCAGAGCTCCAGGGTACATAAATCGGGTGCCGGAGGCCCTGCAGGGGAAAGGCCAGCAGGGCCATCAAAGTCGAGCACTGGGCCTCCTCAGACAGCACTGCACTCAGGGTCCGTGTCCACCTGGTCGTGGCCTGGCCTGGAGCCTCAGAACCCAACTCTGGGGTTAGCTGCAGAGATGCAGCATTCAGAGGCCCTGAACTGACCCTCAGTGGGGTTTCCGTTTGTCCCCAGACCTGCCAGACTTTCCGTGTTTCTCTGTGTCGCAGGAGAGGTCTCTGTCTATGAGCTGCATGCAAGGACACCTCAACCCCCTCCTCTCAGGGAGGGGACAGTGACGCAGTGCTTCCAAACCAATCAGTTAAGGTTTCCCCCACACGTCTAGTTCTTCTTCCCAACTTAGAGGCATCCAATCCAGGATTGGCCACAAGGAGTCTGATTGGGGCCCTCAGAGCACTGTGGTCCAGTGTTTCTGAAGGAGGTTCCACTGTTTCCTGAGATCTCTAAGCCGCTACCCACATTCTGCAACTTTTCGAGTCTACGTGCAATGACAACTTTACGATGACAGCCATTGGTCAGCGTCAGCTGTGAGAGACACCTACATTTCAGAGGGGACAAATATAACATGTGTGTTAGAATCAAAGACCTATGAGAATTAGACATGGCCACATTAGGCAAATCATTTGTAAAAAAAAAAAAAAAAAAAGAGGATGTTTACCCAATCTGTCCTACAGAGGCAGTGTGGTCCCACTGACAAGCCCAGGGAGGCACCTTGTAGGTGACAACAGACTAGATCTAAAGTGTGTGAGTCAGCTTCCCCTTGCTAGAATGAAACGCCCGAGATAATTAACTTATAAAGGGAAAAGTACTGTTTCTGCTCGAAGTACTGAAGAAGAAGCAAGTCAGTGGACTGACACTGCCGACTTCCAGACTTGCTCTAAAGCTGCCAGCATCAAAACGGTGTGGTACCAGTGAGAGAATGTGCCGGTGCTCCAGTGGCACAAGCAGGGAGCTGAATAGACCCCCATAAGTATGATCAGCTGGTTTTTGACAAAAGAACAAAGCTAACTCAAGGAAGAATGGTCTTCTCCACAACTGGTACTAAAAAAACTGGACATGCTGATATGAATCATAACAATAAAATCCAGACACTGATTTCATCCCTTTCATAAAAATTAATTCAAAATCAATACTGAGCATCGTATGTTTTAGCTAGGGTTTTCCTTCCTGCCCCTCTCTGTCTGCAGCACATCCAAGGCCGGGGCTGGCACCTGAGTCTCTCCTGCTTCCTGCTCTTTGCAGGAGTTGTAGATCATGGCTTGACAGGATGTAAGCTACTAGCATTTAGTGGCCTCCTTCCGAGGAGGAGGATGTGAGGGTTTGGAGTCATCAGAAGGAGGCAGGGTAAGGGAGTGGGTAAATAACGAGAAGCATCATGGAGAGGACAGAAGGTGAATGACTGAGCCTTAACTACCCCAGGAGGCCAATAGGCCCTTCAGCCTGCGTCAGGCTGAGCAGTCTCAGAAGGTGCCTGCCTATAGACCCAGGGCCCGAGGGTGCCAATCTTGAAGCTGCACCCCCCCGGGGGCCTTCCACGGTGTCTGATTTGCACAGGAGTGGAAGAGGGGGATATCTTTCCATCTGCAGTAGCATTTTGGTATTGCAGGTTGTCCGCAGCCCGTCCCTGCTCTGTGGAGCCTCGGCCATGTGACAGCGCAGCTCTTTCCATCAGAAAAGCTTCAGCCTGTGGGTGGGTCTCGTGACCTGCTTTCACCCCCAGAATGTGGCGGAAAAGCCAGTGTGCTAGCTCTGACCTGAGGCCTTGAGGGCCCTTGGTGGCCTCTTCTCTTTCCAACCACTGTCAGCACAGCCAGGTAAGCGTGGCCAGGCCAGCCTCTGGGGTACGTGACCATGGGCAGTGGGGTCAGCTGTTCTGCCCAGGCTAGCCAGGCCTGCTCAACTGTCCTGCAGCCAGTCAAGGTAGCCAGATCAACAGAGAAGCCAGCTGACCCGAGATGGCTGTTTCTATAACTAGGATTTCCGTGTAGCCTTAGCTCTATGTTCTGTCTTGTCTCCTATTGTCCATGCCTGGGGGCTTCTCCTGCATGGTTATGACCATGTGCCTTTGGGGAGCCTGCTAATTTTGGCTTGATTTTACATTCTGAGTGAGTTTCTGTATAAATAGATGTTTTTATGTTTGTCATTTTAGTAATAGTAATTTATCAGTAAATACTTAACCCAGAGGTCTCCAAACCATGACCTTTGGAGCAAATCCAAATCAGCACCAGTGTTTATAAATAAAGTTTTATTGGCAAACAGCCATGGCCATTCATTCACACACTGAAGGGCTGGGTTTCTTGCCACACTCCAGGTTAAGCGGTTCCGACACAGAAAACATGGCTCAGTAAGCGGAAAGTGTTTGCTCTCTGGCCCTTTCAGAAAACGTTTGCCAGCTCCTGTTTTAAGCATGTTTTTGCCAAGTGGCTTTTCAAAAGGTTGTATTAATTCATATTACCATCAGTATCATGGAAAAGAATCGATTTTGCTGCCACCATGCAAGCATTCTGCTTTTAAAGATGATAAAAATAATCTTCCTTGTTTCAATTTGACTTCTTTGGATTACCAGTGAGCTTGCGTATTCCCCTGCCCTTTTTCTTCCTTTCTTTTTTTTTTTTTTTTTTACTTCCTGAATCCCTTCTTTTTTGTGAATCCTCTTTTCATATGTCTTGCTTATTTAATGGATTGAAGGTTTTTTATTTAAGTTTGTTTTGTCTAGCAATTTATGTAAGCACTTCACACAATCAAAATATGAATTCAGGGGCTGAGGGTGTAGCTTGGTGGTAGAGCAGGTCTTAGCAGGCAGAGGCTGTGAATTCAGTCCCCAGCACCAAAAATGAGATGAGATGAAAATCGGCTTTTGTCTTAGTGAAAATGTCTTGTAGAGGGACCTATGTTGTTTATTAATTAGGTGACTTTGGAAAAATCCATCAGCTTCATTGAGCTTGAGTTGTCTCCTCTGCAGGGCAGAGAGTTTACGTTTTTGTGCTATTCTCCTGAAAACTTTATTAAAATTACCGAAGACTTGAAATTTGTTATTGACATCACTACCAGTAACCACAAAAACAAGTTAGCTGAAAATACAGCACCCGGTGCATTCTGTCTGAGTTTTAGGTGATACCAAGCATTAGTTTTGAAGCCACGTTCTCTGTATTCCAATGTAGCATGTCATCCTCAGGAAAAAGCCAGCTCCAATGGGCTTAAGCAGAGTAGGAGCATCTGTTGGTTCCAGCCATGGTGAAGGTGAGGATTTCAGGTACAGTTCCAGGAGTACCAAATACGTCACTAGAACTGCTTTCTTTCTTTCTATCGCTTGAGTCTGTTGCCCTCTGTTTTGGCTTTGGCATCAGCAGCACCCTCTCATATGGGCCCACACAGATCCTGCCCTCCACCCAGCCAGTACAAAGAACAGTCTTGATTCTGTGCTTCTAGGAAAAGGTTCAAGGTCAGACTCTTTGGACCAACCACTGGTCACAGACCCTTCCTGAACCAACAACTGTGGTCCAGGTATGGTGGCCAGGCCTGATGGACAGATTTCCCTATGTTATGACTTGTGTCTAGATGTCCTCCCAAAGCCTCATTTGGTCATAGGTGGGGTTTTTCAGAGGTCACTGGATCAAGAGTGTGTGATGCTGGGACTGATTCATGGGGCAATGCTAGGATCAAGAGCACTAGGATTAAGGGTGTGAGTGCTACCTGCCCTAAGTAGCCTGGATAAGATAAAAGGGATTGAAAGAGCTATGGGTGTCCCTTGTTGCTTTGCTACCTTCTGCCTGCCACGGTCTGTTTCTCCTCTGTGATACCTGTCTGCCATGCCACCCGGCCTCGGAGCCAGTTGATTATGGACTGAAACCTCTACCAACTGTGGGCCAAGTAAACCTTTCCTCCCTTAACTTTGGGTGTCAGGTAGCTTGTTCAGCAAAGAGAAAAAAGTAAGTAAGCACCCCATCTCAGAATGGGCAAGGGAGAGCCCCTTGAGGAAAACTAGGCTCTGCCACCAAAGAGGGCATGGGGGTGTACAGGCGGAACCCTAACATCTCCTCATGTGCCTCTTTCAAGGACCCCGCCTCCTCCTCACTTCAGCCAGATTAGCAGTATTCTGCTTAGCAGTTTTCTATGTTGGGCGCTGGATAAGGTTTTGCTCTGGAAACAGTTTCTGTTCCTGACTTTGAACATGCTTTACAGGAGCCCAGCAGTGAATGTCCAGGGAGAAGAAGGCCATGGATGTGACGGACAGCAGCCTGCATTTTACAAGCAGCCACCTGGGACTCAGAGTCCAGCGTCATGTAGGAAATGGGCACCTCATCCCAGAAGGGGCATTATTGGATGTGCACTGTGTGTTTGGCCTACAGCTGCAGCAAGGAGCAAGGCAAAGTCCCATCAGAGGGCTTAAATTCTTCTTTTCTTTTTAATTGGGGATTAAACCCGTCACACTAAGCTACATCCTCAGTCTTTTATTATTATTTTATTTTTTATTTTTAGATGAGGTATTCACTAGTTGGGACTTATGTGCTAATTATAGCCCAGTACTTTATAAATAAGCCTCATCGTGTTGTCTTGTATTATAGTCAGTGCCACCTGCTGTGAAGGAACGGGCCTAGGGCTTTGTGTGTTTGAGGGCTTAGATAATAATAAGAGTAGATGTGGGCAGTTGTGCTCGGAGGAGGTCCAGGGACAGGTGCTGGAGGATTTAGGAGCCTAAAAAGTGGCAGCCCTGGTCTGCTACATGAACGGCGGCCCAGGGAAGACAGGGCAAGGAGGTTTTCCAGGGCAAAGCAAGGATGGTTTAATGTATAAATTACAGAAGAGAGTTCCAGAAGCTTCATTTAATAAAGTCCCACTTGCTGATTCTTGGTGTTATTTCTTGTGCACTTGTATCCTGTGCAGAGAGTCCTTTCCGGTACTTCTATCTTAAAGAGTTTCAGCTATTTATCTTCCAGCAGATTCAGGATTTCTTGATATTCAGGCCTTTGATCTATTTTAATTTTATTTTAGTGCACAGTGAGAGACACAGGTCTAGATTCAATCTTCTGCACGTGGACAGCCAGTTTCCCCAGCACCATTTGCGGAAGAGGCTGTCTCGCCTCCAGTGCATGTTTTTGCCCCCGTGTCACAAATCAGATGGATCAATGTGCAGATGCATGAGCTTGGGTTTGTTTCTGCATCCTCTGTTCTGTTCCATTAATCCACGTATCTGTTTTGTGTCAGTACCATGCTGTTTTTATCACTGTAGTTTTGCAATAATCTCTAGGTACTGCAAATATGTACTGGTTTTTTTTTTTTTTAAAGAAGAGCGTTTTGATCCCAGCTCCCTTAGAACCCTTTCTGGCAGTTGGGGTCTCCAGCCACAGAAGAGTCAGCCTGTGGGTGGTGAGCTCTCCATCCCCAGAGGCATGCAAGCAGGCTATGATGGCAGAACAGGCCAGAGCCCCAGGAACTGGTGATTTTGTGAAATCAGCAGAGGAAAAACAACCAAACTTGATAATAACGCTTAACAAACTTTACAGTGGAAAAGGACCCACTTAAAACATTTTAGCAGCAGCCTGCTGAGATCAGAGCAATCGCTGGAAATGATTTATTTACATATAAAAATGAGACATTTCCCAACAGCCTCGAGACAGCCCCTGGGGTGAAGCTCTCCTTGGACAGGGCCAAGCTGGCCCCTCCTCTGCGGGGGGCTGATTGCTCTCTGGGGGAGGCCAAGGCGCTGGCTGCCAGCGTTCCAGAGTTACTGCTCCAAAATCAACCTCCGGAAGCATTTTAATGCGCGGCTGAGCACGAAGTACTGTCAACATTTTTATTCCAAGAATGCAAATGAACCCCTGAGGTGTCTAGGAGGCGCCCGAAGTGCCCTGACCTAGAAGCACTCTTCCGAAAGGCTCGAGTTGGGCACAGCCAGTTGCACTTTCTGAACAGTCCAGATTTGGAGAGACCGAAGCCCAGGGCATCGGCCCAAGGTCACAGTGCAGGCAGGGCAGAGCCGCTTCCCATCTTGCCAGAATTTCCTCCCGGAGCTGGATTCTGTGGCCTTGAGGAAGGCGAGTGGCTGTAGGGGAAGGAGAGGTGAGGTGGTCACTCAGGCACCCTTGGGCAGGTGGGGTGGGCGGTGTCCTGCCTGAGGCTCAAGAGTCAGGATGGTGACTCTGAAGGGTAGGACAACCTCTCCCCCACCCCCGGGCTCCTTCCTTCTGTCCCTTCCCCAGGTCTGGTGCAAGGCAGGTGCTCAAAGTGCACCCAGAGTGGCTAGGGATTTAGCTCAGTGGCCTAAGTGCCTGCCTGGCAGGTGTGAGGTCATGAGTTCGATCCCCGTTATCCAAAAATGCACCCAGAGAGAACCCTGCTCTGCAGCAGAAACGGGCTAGGCCCTGAGAACCACAGTGCCCTGCTCAGAAGCCCTGGGAGCCCTGACACCTGGCCAGCTGGTTCCAGGGACACCTAGAACCCCCACAGTGCTGGCAGCTCAAGCTGGCCCAGTCGATTGCTAATAAAGGGTCCCAAAGGGTCCTCACCCCGGAAGCCGGCCCTGAGCAGAGGCTGCAAGGGGCTCCGTGGGTAACCTTGCCTACCCCACCATGCGGGGGCTTGCAGTCCCCATCCCTGGGCAGAGGACCGGGAGCATGGAGAAGGCTCCCCAGGAGGAGGGACCTGGGGGCAGGCACAGACACACCCAGGTCCCCTTGGTGAGGCTGGCCTCCTCCTCAGGGGTAGAGATGGTTCCCTTGCTGGGGCTTCTCCGCTTCCCGGAACGCAAGTTTAGTTCAGTCATTTAGAGGAGAGACTTTCTCCTTCTGAGGGAGGGTGGTGCCTCCTTCGCCGAGTCCCCCACCCCATCTTACAGTGCTGAAAGGCCTTGAACCCTTTCGTCAGCCTCTGGCCACTGGCCCATTGGAAGTGGCCCCAGCTACTAGGATGTGCAATTTTCATTGTCCAGGAGGGATGTCCAGGCTGAATCTGTCCTTCTCTGGTCAGTTTCTGATAGCACTGGAGCCAGAAGGGGACTCCTCAAGAGCAAAAGTGCCTCTTTTCCCTGGGGACTCAGCACTGTGCAGGGGGCCCAGCAGTCACTGCGGTCCCCAGGAGGATGCCTCTCCCCGGCTGGCATCAGTTACCCACTTTCTTCTCTCTCTGCGGGGAGCCGTGCGCCTTCAAACAAGGAGGGCACCTCCCCCAGACTGTCAGTGTAGCACCATCTGAATTCCAGACAAAGTTCTCAGGTTTTCTGGGAAGCAAGAAGTTTCCTCTGTGGCCCAGGTCTTTCACTAGTGTCATGGTTGATCCATTGTGTCAACTTGAGAAGTTTGGAAGCTAGTAACTTAGTGACTCAGCAGGGAGCCAGGGTTCTTACTTTGTAAATATCCTCATCCTGTGCAGGAGGAGGGCAAGGAGATTTTGTGAGTGCTACACCTGCCCTGCAGGGGGCGTCCTGTGTACAATACAAGGGAGGAAAAGAGGCTTGCTCCCCCCTCCCTTTTACCCTGTCTGCTGCCTTAAACTGTTGCCCCTCAGCCACAGCATCCTGCCTTGGAGCTAATTGAAACCTCCACAAATAGTGAGCTAAATAAACCTTTTCTTCCTTCATTCTGGGTGTTGGGTATTTTGCCCCAGCAGCAACAGAAAACTTAAGACAACAAGTGAACAGTTTTGCTCAAGGCCAAAGCACACGGGCATGTTCAGGAGCCCATTCACTGCAGACACATTCACCTCCACCGGGGCTCTGAGCCCTGGTCCCTGATGACCCACCTCTGACCGCTGGTCTCTTTCCCCAGCACCCACGGGAGAGGGTGACCAGGCTCCAGGAAGCACATGGCCAGGACAAGGCCACCTGCTCCGGAAATGCGGTGGACTAATCTTTGGTATCCAGGGCCATCAAGGTTGTCTCTCTCCCTCCCCTCCCCCCACTCCACTCCCCTTCCTCCCCCCTCCCTGCCCGATCTCCTCTCCCTTCCCTTTTCTCCTTCCTTTCCCCTCCCTCCTTCCCTTTCTCCCATCCTTTCCTTTCTTCCTTTCTTCCTTCCTTCCTCTCTCCCTGACCAGGACATCAGAGCATCACAATTGATTGTGACCACCCCCCCACTCAGCGTTAGTTCCTGTAATTCTTTAGACAAACATATATTTGTCTGCAGGTTAAACCTCACAGCAGTTTAGCTGCTTTATGTTGGTTGACACCCAGAATTCAAGGCTAAGGAGACAGATACACTTTCTGATATCTTCTGAAGGTCACCAAATCACTGGGTTCTGTGAGTCTGAAGAATGATTATTTAGCAGTTGACATCTTAATCATTCACATTTAGGTTTTTATTAGAATTTAGGACGCCAAGCAAAGGAAGAGAAAGCAAAAGTAACTGGGCCAGTGCCACTCCCAGGGGACAGGCCCTCTTCCTCCCCCAGGGTTCGGGCTGGAGCCAGGGCAGTTTTCTCATATGGAAGCCTTTCTGTTTTTTTTTTCCTTGGTTTTTTGAGATAAGGTCTTGCTATGCATTTCAGACTGGTCCTGAACTTGCTATGGAACTCAGGCCGGCCTTGAACTTCTAGCCTTCCTCCTGCCTCAGCCTCCCAAGTACTAGGATTACAGGCCTACACCACCACGACCAGCAGGATACTTTTTCAAAAGGAAGCAACAGTCTCCTTTTGACATCTCTTGCTAAATTTCCCAGGTTGGATTTAGACTTGCAATCCTCCTATCTTAGCCTCCAGGAAATATTCTTAAAATAAAATTTAAAGTAGTAGTACACTGTTTTTCTTGCTTTTAACCTACCATGCATGTGTAAAAAATAGAAATTTAAAGGGTCCACTTTCTTTTTAAATAGTTTTTATTTTTATTTATTTATCTATTTTGAGGCAGGGTGTCACTATGTAGTTCAGGCTGCTGTTGGACTCACTATATAGCCCAGCCTGGCTTCCAACTTGTGATCCTCCTGACTCAGCCTCCAGAGTGCTGGGATTACAGGCGTATGCCACCACTCAGGGCTAACGCGGTCCATTTTCAAAGTAAAGTCTTTAACTCTGAGTGGAAAGCTCCTCAGAGCTAGGGGAAGCTGCGGCTATAACTGAGGTCATGCATCTGAACGGGTCCCTAAACAAAGAGAAAGGGAGATAATACAGCAGGCCCCACTCTGCTAACTCTGATGGGAGGTGTACCACAGTGAAGAAGTTACCACTCTGTGGCTTAATCGTTTGCCTTGAAGCCCACAGAATATTTGCAGAAAGCCCAGGCCAAGGATTTAGGCTGCAACCAGGAGGATTGTGCCCCCATAGTACTCTGCTAGCGGGGAACTGGGAGATGAGACGGGAGCTGCGTGCGAGGGATAAACTGCTCCGGTAACCACCCAGCTGGGCCTGGCTGCCTGGCAGGCCGGTGCCCGCTCCTGCAGGGTTGATCTGTCCACTGCGCACCATCAAAGGTTGGGCGGGGGTGGGGGGATTGTTCTTCACACATTTCATTTTGCCAAATCTTTAGCTTATAAACTCTTAGCTTTAGAATGTTATAAATCTCTGTCAATTAACAAGTGTCTTTACATTGTTCTCTCCACTGGCTGTTCCACAGGACAGGGTTCATATTACACTGATAACATGCTGGGGAAACAAGATCAGGGAGGCTAAGTAACGTATTTAGGAAGGACCACACAGCTAAAGTGGGGCTTAAATTCAGGCCTTCCTGGGATGAGCTGTGTACCCACTGAACTCTCAGGAGAGTCCCAGCTATTCCCTCAGATCATACTGTGTCACCCCCAAAACAATTCAGATTTTACCAATTTTCAAAGTCTAGGCCTCAGGTAGCTTTGGTAGAGAATTCTGCACAGCCAGTCTGCAGGTCACACGTGCTTGGTGCGTTAGGAGATCGTCTCCCAGGGCCGGCTTGGGAGGGAGATCTCAGGAGACCACAGCTCTCACTGGGCAAAAACTGAGGCTGTGGCCCAGCTGTCCTGGTCCAGCGCCACTCACCGGGCAAGGTGCCTGCCAGCCGCTGCTCCCCCTGGCAGGGAGGGGCAAGACATCACCTGCTTGATCCCCAGGTTTGGGGCCTCCGTGACCCCTACCCTTTGAGGAGCCCAGTCTCGGGGCAGGGGGAGGGGAACAGACAGATGGGAAATGACAAGAGGCTCCGAGATGGAGGTGGCACAGCATTCTGGGGGCCAGAGGGGACGCTGCGGAGGTGCCAGATCTCAAAGGGCAGGCAGCTGGGAGCCAACGGAGAAGAGGGGGGAGTGGAGGGAACAGACCTGCGTGGGCAGAGACCGGGGCCAAACAACAGACTGAAGGACAGTGTACGGAAGGCCCGCCCTCAGGCTGGCTCTGGGAAAATATGATTAATCCTACTGAACTTTCTATTTATAATTTTGCTTTCTCTCTTTAAAGGGACTCTCTGCCCCATGCTGAGTAAATGTCAAGCCCTGACTTCTCTAGGAACCAACGTAGATCCACCCTGCAAGGAGTCTTCACTGGTCACCCCAGGACCCTGCATTTTGTCCTTTGAGGGACCAAAGGAGGGGAAACGGATAGTAAAGGAGTTGGGCAGAGAAGAGCACCCAAGCGTCAGATTGGGCTCAGCTGGAGTTAAACTTTCCCTCTGCCCTTTGCCTCTACCCTAGTCAGGTGCCCATAGTAAGGGGGACCCCCATGCTCATGTAGACTCCAGGGGTCACCTCGGCTGCCCTCCACACCCTCCTAGTCAGATTATCAGAAAATTGTGTCTACTTTGTGTTCTTATACTGACCTCTCCAGACATCCAAAGGCCTCACACAGCTCTGTAGCCCTGGGTGCTCAAAGCCTGCCCTCCTTTGCTGCACATGCCCTGTACCATTGTGCATCCGACGGTCTGCACCCCTATGCACCCACACCTTACACCCCTGAGCACCCCATGCCCTGCATCCTTATACACTCTACAGCCTGCACTCCCATGTCTTACAACCCAGCGTATCTCACAGTCTGTGTCCCTCACGCGCTGTACCTCTGTGTACCCTGCACCCTACTCCCCTATACCTCCCCCCACTTCTGCACCCCACACCTCTACACTCTGTCCTCAGACAGGGGACTTTTCCTGTCTAGACACATTGCCCTTATCTGCAGGGGAGGGAACCAGCTCCTCCTACCCTGGCATGGTCAGGACAATGAGATAAGATAACGCCATAGACTTGTTTTGTTTAGAGGGGACAAATCCAAGGGCTCAAAGCCCTCTGCAAGGCTGGCTGAGCACAAATGGTCACGTGAACTCTGACAGTGCGCCAAGGTGACGGAGATGGTGATGCCACAGCTTCTTAGCTGCTGTTTTCAACAGATCTGATCCAAACTTCACTGCGGCACATTCTGGGGACTCGAGGTGAGAAGCAAAAGTCTCACCCTCCCAGGGTGGCAGGAGAGAGCCTCAGGGTCCTGCTTACAGCGTCAGAGAAGACAGAGATCATCTCTGAATAGGTTCAGGATACAACAGGAAGGAGCTGGTGCTTCCACTTGATGGAGACCCCACAGAGCACGAATTGCTCCCCTGGGTCACTTGCACTTGCCAGCCCCTTCCTAAGTCCATTCTTACAGGAGCCCGGGCTTCCCCATGTTGAAAATGAAGTGGTTGGGGCTCTCCCAGATGTACGGTGTCCCCTTTCTTGGGCTCAAGTGTGGCTGGAACCTTCCACTCCCGCCCACAGGTACTGGCCTGCAGGACGCAGCTCTGCCCGGGCTGGTGGAATGTCCCTCTTCACCGCTCCCTGGGATCCTTCCTCATCTGCGAAGTCCCTCCTCAGGAAAGCCATGGCTGTCAGTCTCCGGGCAAGCTGTCCCTCCTCTGTGCACCCACGAATTTTCTGCCATAAATGACAGCTCAGTGGTTTACTTATCAGCTCCCCCACAGGTGGCTCGAAGGAAAAGACCTAACTCACCTTGCATCTCCAAACCACCTATAGAGAACAGCACATAGTAGGTGCTCTGTGATGAATGAATGCATGCATGCATGAGCGAATAAATGAATGAATGAATGAATGGGAGGACATCACTACCAGCTCCATGAAGGATTGTCTGCAGTCATCTTGTCAGCGCCACACCCACACAAGCCTGGGAGCTGTTTAAATTGCATCCCCCTAAAATTCCTATGTCTTGGCCCCAGGCACTTCAGAGTGTCACTTTGTTTGAGAATAAGATTCTTGTAACTATAATTAGTTAAATTAAGATGGTGCTGTGAGCAACAAGCCCCCTTTACCTTTGACTGTACTTAGTGAACAGATCAGACTGAGGACCAGGAGTTCAGCAAAAGTCGCACTTTGATTTCTTGATCTTGCAGGAGTTGGTGCCAGTATAACGGATAGGCAGGCACACCCTGGGCAGTTGCACTGAGCAATTTCTCCCCTAGCTCTCAGCTCCTTTCCCCCTGGTCCTCACTGGCTGAATACTACAGTGGGGTAGCTAGAATCTCCCTGGACTTCACCTGGATTTTACTAGGAGACACCCTTGGCCTGCTGCCTCTGTATATATTTTGTAGGTTTAAGGGCAAATGATTAAGCCACAGCAGGTAACTGCTAATACTTTTCCAATGAGATGTAGCATAGTGAAGCATACTTTATGATAGACTATCCCTTTAGACTCCTTTTTAGGGACCTTTTCAGGTGCATGATCTTAGTCCCACATAGCTTTCCACTCAGAGTTAAAGACTTCATCTTGAAAACAGACCACATTTACGTTTCTGTATATTACAGGTATACTAGATTAGGGTGGGGACCTAACCCAATGTAACTGATGCTCTTTTAAATAGGAAATTTCTACACAGCCACACAGAGGAAGTGCCAGGTAAGGATGAAAGCAGATAGCAAGGAGTGTCTGCCCTGGCCTGCAACACTGGATGCTGGAAGTGTTGGAGGCTGGCAGGCCTCCAGAACTTGATGTGAAGTTCTAGTCTGTTTTGTGCTACTGCAACAAAATACCAGAGGCTGGGTAATTTGAGAAGAATGGAAATGTACTTGGCTCAGAGTCCTGGAGACTGAAGTCCATGGTGAAGGCATTGAAGATTCCATGTCAGCTCCCAAGATGGCCCTTTGAAGCTGCACCCTTTGGAGAAGGGGAAGAAGGTTGTGTCTTCAAATGGTGGAAAGCAAAAGGATGAGCAGGGCAACTCTCTCCTTCAAGCCCTTTGATAAGGACATTTGGCCTCATCCTGCACTTGCTACCCAGCAACCTCTGGAGACCCCAACTTTTCTGATATCATCCTCCTGGTGATTAGGTTTCAATATAAATTTTTGCAGGGACACAACATTGAAACCACAGCAGATGATAAATTTTTTGAGTCACTCAGTCTGGGTGCTTTGTGATAGCAGCCCTAACAAATGCCCTGTGAGTTATTGCCAACCCTCAGGTGGAGGGAGATGGAAGAGAGGCCAAGGGCAATAATGGACATTTTCAGAGTCTGGAGATCCACTGTGGGCTTTGCCCTGAAGGCATTTGGGCTCTAGCCCTTCAAGGTGCATGCTAATAGCACCTTCTACTGTCCACCCCTTTTGGGCACCTGAGGTCCTGAGCTCCCCTTCTCTGCATCTGGGCTTCAGCCTCAAGTCTGGTGCAAGCCACCTTCTCCAGCCCTCCACGCCCCCAGCTTTCAGCCCCACCTCGCCATTATAACACTTTTCCCACCATTTCCCCAAAACATTGTGGACAAAGCCACCTCACCATGCCATGCTGGGGAGCCCCCGCTTGGTCACACACCTGCCAAATGCTGCCCTCACCCAGTCTCAGTCAAACAGCCAGAACCAGGTCACCAGAAGTGGCTGGCAGATCTGTGAGCAGTTCACTCACAGTGACAATCACAGTGACATGTGCACGGATGGATAAATTTTCCTCCATAAGCCATTATGGTGACCCCTGGTTATGCCCACCCAGGAGAATGCTTAGTCTTGCCAGCGTGACCCTGTCACTCACCCGGCAGGAGCAGGGGCTGACACAGCATGTCTGCTGTTTACCAAGCCAGGAGGGAGGACAACGGCTGTTCTGGGGATGTGTGGGGCAAGCTGGAGTCTCCGGGGAGCAATCACAGATGTCAAGTGGATGGAAGTAGGGACAAAGGAATCAAGCTCCAGTCAAACCCCATGCACACCCTGCTGTCACTACCCCAGCTACCTGCTCTGGAAGAAAGACCCTGAGAACGAAGCTGCTGGGCAAGTCTCCTGAGTGTCAATGAACACTGAAGAGCTGGAGCCAGCTGCATCCAGTGTGAAGCCACAGTGGCTCTCCGGGCATCGGTCCGGGACCCAAGTGTTGTGTTCCTCTGCGCTGTCACCGAGCAGCAGGCCACACTGTGTGTACGCGCTAATCTTATCACCGTGAGTGCCCAGAGGCAACTATTATTGGTCCCACATTCCAGAGAGGAAATTGAGCTTGCAATGTGCCTGGCCTCACACAGGCAGTGGGTGTCCTGCTTTCAACATCAGAGTTTTTCAGGCCTCCCTAGGAGGGAACTCAGGCTAGAGGGCAGATTCCTGGGGCCCTGTGGTTTTGGTGCTGAGAGCCGGGCTGGGACTTGGGAACAGATGAGTCTTTTGCAGTGGGCCATGGCCCACATCTGGGAATGGAGTAAGTGAAATGCTCCCCTCCTCAATGAAGTTATTTCCCTGCTGTTTGCGTTCTCCTGAGTTTGCCCTGTGAATTCTCCCTCACGTTCTCTAACACATTTGGCTTGAGCTCATGAGACCCAAATCCCACTTCCTCCGTCTATCAGCACTGAAGCCTTGGGGAGACACTTCCCTGCCCTTGGCCTCATCTGTAAAATGGAAAACAAGAAGTCATCTCAGAGTCGTTATAAGTGTAAAAAGAATTCATATATATAAAATGCACAAGACCTGGCATTTAATCACCTCTCACTAGATGTTAGCTCTGATCATTACAGCTATTTTTGTGGTTATTATTACTATTGAAGTATTTTGAGAGGCAATGCCTTTTCTGCACAAGATTCTAAACTCCCAAAGGGCACAGAGCTCAGCACAGGCCAGGAAACGCAGTAGAGACTCTAAATATTCATGGATGTGTGAATTATTAAATTCATAAGTGATTACACCCTATAATTAATATATGAGGGAATGAATGATAATGATCACATCACCAGTAATATAAATAACAATGTTATTGATCACCTATAGAGAAGTATTCATACTCATTTATTCATGCTAAGCACTTTACGTGAATTTTCTCATTTAATTGTCCCAACGGTTGCTCAAGGAGGTAGTATTTGCAATGAGAAAACTGAAGCACACAAAAAGTAAACAAGCGGTACTCACAACCTAGCACTTGCCAAGTAGGTGCTTGTGTCCCTGAGCTAAACCCCGCCCTCTGCCGCCCCACCCCAGCCCCCCAGCAATTCGTCTTGGCTCTTGAGCTACACAGTAGGGGAGCTGCTATTTTACTCTAATGCAGGAACTCTTGCTCTTGACCGTGATGCTATGTGTTGATTTTCTCTTGCTATACTGGAAGTTTCTCCAGGGGAGGAAATGAATTCTTGTTCACTATTGTTTCCCTACTGCTGGGCAAAGGACTTCACATAAAGTAGGTCCTTGAGGAAATGCTTATTGTGTGTGTCTGCATGGACAAATGGATGGATAATGGATGGATGGATGGATGGATAGATGGTGAGTGGATGGATGGATGGATGGATGAATGGATGGATAGGAAGATGTATGAATGGATTGAGGGGTGGTGGCTGAATTGGGTGATGGGTAGATGGATATGGGTATATCAGGTGAGTGACTGAATGAATGTTAGATGGAAGGACTGGAGGTTGGGTGGACATGTGGGTGAGAGAAGAAAGAGAAAGTGGAAGAATGGGAAGATGGGTAAGTGAATGAAAAGTGGAAGAACTCCCTCCCACTTGAAGAAGTCTGAGCCTGGGAAGTGTTGGAAGCAGATGTGCGTTTGGAGATAAAGGATGCTGAAACTGATGGCAATGTTGTTTCTGGAAAGGCAAGGCGGCAGGGAAGACACCTCTGCATTACTGGAAAAGGCATCCCCTTATTCAGCATCTCATCTGTACTTCACAATAGAGGCACTAATTGGATTTCATTAGAGCGAAATAGATTTCCTAGCATTGGGAGAGCTGGTTCATTAATTTACCATGTGCTTTACCAGTGGAAGGCATGGGAAGGGGCAGCTAGTCTCAGCCTACATGGGCTCAGGTCGGAAGTGAGCCCACAGTTTAAGGCATTGCTCAGGTTCTGAGCACCTGCCTGTGCCCGCACCTGGGCACGCAGCGATGAATCAGGTGCAGCCCACAGCTGCCGCTCCTGTTGAACGCCACTGCTGTCTGCTCATTGCCAGCAGAGGCTCTTCCCTTCAAGTGATCCTGATAAAGTCAAAGACCCTGGGGAGCTCTGAGTGGTGTTTCTGTTTGCATCCTGCACTGTGGGGGACAGAGGTGACCGAGGCCATCTCAGCCCAAGGAGCCGGGGTGTCCCCAGGGAAGACCAGTACTCACTTCTGCAGGATGGAAAAGCTGCAGAATCTCCCAAGAGCTGGCTTCCTTGGCAAAGTGGGAGAAAAGAAAGCAGAAAACAGTGAAGTCTGAGAGCAAAGCACTCCCAGATGGTGACTTCACACCTGGGCCTGATGCTGGCCTGTCTGGCCCCAGACTGGCTGGAAAGGCCAATCGCCCTTGTGCCCCAGAACTGTGAGGAAGTCATTGCTCCTCTGTGCCGCACCTTACCCTCCTCTCCCCGGCAGCCCTTGCCTCTCTGGAAAGGACAACCAAGGGGTTTTGCCTGCCCTTGGTTAACAGAGGCTTGGGAACTGGAGAGGAAAATTCAGAACATCTTTTAAATGTAATTTTCCTACTTGGGCAGCTGGCTGAGCTTCTAGAAGCAAGACTGGAATCTAAATAATGCTTTGTGTTTCTTGGTTTATGAAACATTTTCCAAGCATTATCCCACTTGATCTTCATTATGATCCTGGAGACTTGGTAGGATAGAAATCACCTCCTTTGCCCCTTTTCCCAACAGGACGCAGGATCATGGAGACATGTGGCCTGGGCAACAGTCAGACTAGAATCTGGTGTCTTCATGCAGGTCTGAGCAGGTGTGTTAGTTCCAAGTGGAAGGGGAGCGGGGTGGAAAGATGGCTCTGGATCCCACTGCCACACAGCATCAGCTCATGCTGTCCTCTGTTCCAGGAACAATCCCATCCCATCTCCTAGACAGACTCCTATTCATCCTTCAGAGCCCCACCTAAATGTGATCTTAATCGAGACAAATTCTGGCTGTCCCAGCTACAGGATTATCATTTTGGGCTTGGGATTTATCTTCCTCCTTAGACCCTAAGCTTCTTGGGCACAGAATCTCCATATTTTATCTCTGCAACTCCAGCCCCTAACACAGGTCTTGTCCCAGAGGGACACATGCATCTTAATGTTTATTGGCTCAATCAGTCAAATTATCTACATCCTAAAGATTTATCATCCACAAAGCAGACCTGCACTTTTCTTATTTACTTAAGCAATTATTCTTAATTGTTCAAGAAACACATAATTACATTCTTGCTGTAAGCAACTCAAACTGTTGATCAGTCGAAACTCCCTCTCCTCCTCATCACAGCCCCTCATGCTATGCTCTCCAGTCCTCCCCATCCTTCCCTGGAAGGAACCCCACCACTAGTTTGGGGGCTGTCTCTTTCCAGACCTCTTGCTGTGCATTGATCTACTTATGGAAATGAGAGATTCTGTGTTTCGTATCTTTTCGCAGAAGTGATCCCCTACTGCCCACCTTCTTCTGCCACTCACTTTGATCACAAAGCGAGGTTGCTTGGCCTGTCAGTCTCCGAATGATCCCAAGGTCTTCTTAGTTGTTGATGTATTGTTTCTTCAGACTCCTCTTGACAGGCACAGGCACAGGCTCTCCCTCATTTTTTCTGTGACAGACAATACTGCAAAGTCATATTCCAGTCATTCCTTCTCCTTCCCCAAGAGCTCCTTCTGCTTTTTTGCAGGGGACCCAGGCTATTTCTTCTCCCTCTGTGGTCAACATGCCCAGCACGTGCCCAGGGTCTGACCACACTGCTGATCTGAGGCTGCTAAGAGTCTTAAGACCCCGAGACCAATGTCGTTGAGTTGAAATTGTCTGCAGCTTGCTGACCACTTAGCCAATGTCCCAATGAGTGCGCGTGAACACCTTGCTCGAATGGTCCCAGCAGTGAAGCACTGTCACCTCCTGAGTGACAGCCCCTCAGCAGGAGAGGGTGGGGCTGCTGTTCAGACCTTTCTGGTGAGGGGTTTTAGGGACTCAGTGTCCCAACCTTGTATCTTTTTTCTACAATCTGGGCCTAAGGTCCTTGCCTCCCAGGGGCTGCTGTGTGGTCAAATGGGCTGACATTTCCTCTGCCTGGCATGGTATCCTCTGCCCAGACCCTCGCCGCCATGAGCTGCTGGAGTCCATGTCAACCTTTAAGGCTGGCTACCCAGGCCTCCCTTAGCCCCTTTCTCCTGTCCCTGTCCTGCTCCACTCACTTGTCCTCATTCTGCCCTTCCTGATGGCCAGTGACAGCTGAGAAATAACCTCCTGTTATGTCTGGAAATATGAACTTTGTATTTCCTTATGTAAGACAGGGGTGGAAATTCACCTGCTGCCAAAGTCGCTGACAGTCAGTGTTCCAGGATCCAAAAGATTTGTGCCAGGGCCAGCTCCCTCCTTCTAACTCCTCCCGGCGTCATCCGGTTAAAGCTGGAGGAAAAGAAGACAGTCAGCAAAGGACCTGCCGGGCCAACTCCCGCCCCCCACCCCAGAGTGATGGCTCCAGGGCGGTTTGGGTTCAGGTGAGCCCCAACCCAGTGGCCTGGGAAACCCGGCAGCCCCATGTCCACTGAGGGATCATCCCTACCACAAGTCATAGCCAAGAGGACCTGAACCTGGAGGGTGGCTTGGGAAATGGCACATAAGGCCGCATCTAGCAGTTCAGGGAACCGGAGGTGGTTGAAATGTGTGGATCAGGCATCAACTGATGTCAGCTTCCTGATTCTGGACCAGTCCCTTAGCCACCCCCTGGGCTCCTGATTTTCTCCTCTGTGAAATGGAAACAGCACTGCTCTGTCATGGCTCATCCCCGCGGCACCTGTAAAGGTTCTAGGTGACACCTAAGGCGAGGGGCAAACGCCGGGCCTTACTAGGAAGGGACACACAGAGAGCAGTGGAGGTTCCTCTCCTGCTCTGAAGACCAAGGTAAAGGAAGAGGGCTTTGGACAGAGAAGAGCAAAGAAATGAGAGAGAAGTAAACTACAGACAGGAAGAAAATTAACCAAGGATTTTCAAAGCCTGATTCCATGCCTCTTTCCTGTTTTACTCTTGTCCACGTTAATCCTGGGCCTGCGTGACCTGGGCAGCTTCCTGCAATGTCCATGTCGGTCCGTGGGGCCCAGACAGGTCCCACAGCCACAGCTCCTCCCACTTGGGGCTTGGAAGGACACCCAGGGCCTATGGCAGTGCCGTCCTCTGGCTCTTCATGCTTCCCATAGAAAAATTCCCCCCAAGTGACCCCTCTGAGTTGGAATGTGGCACCTGCCTGGCCCTATGGGCACCAGGCCTTTGAAAGCCACAAGTCTAGGTCAGTGTAGTCATAAGGGATGAGACAGATGGAGACGGTAGGGGAGAGGGAGAGAGGGAGAGAGGGAGAGAAAGAGAGAGAGAGAGAGAGAGAGAGAGAGTGACTCAAAGATACAGATGGAGAAACAAAAAATAGAATAAAAGAGGGTGAAAACTTCCAAGAAAGAAGGGAAGACACAGACCCGGAAGGAGGAGAGAGAACCAGAAGGTTAGAACAGCACGGGGAGCAGGGGCACCGCTCCCAGCAGACTCCATGGAAGGTCATTCCGCTGAGTGATGGGAAAATGTTTTGTAGGAGGAGAAAAACATTTCTGTGGTCAAAGAAGTAAGGTGGAAAGCATGGGGTTAAACAGAAACATTCCGGCGCCACGGACAGGCGACGCAGAGGTGGTAAATCTTCAGACTGACCACTGACAATGACAATGGCCAAAACTCGACACTGAGAGACAGAGACACAGAGCCAGAGGCTCAGAGATGAAGGGAGCAGCAGCCAGACAGAGGGACATGGAGTGACAGACTTACAGAGAGCTGGGGGCAGGGGACAGGGCAATGACAAGCCCAGAGGCAGAGGCAGATATCGGTGACAGAGCCTTGGAGACCAAGCAATAACAAATAATTCAGGGTGGAGACCCCAGATCCCCAAAGAGATCTTATGGTGGGGCCGCCCCAAATTAACAGGCAGCGAATCTCTGGCTTGCTGTGGACCGCAGAGCCCGGGAGACACGCGCTCCCTCCGAACTTGGCCCCCGACACCTCCTCCCTCAGCAGGCAGAGGCTGCTGCCAAAGACAGAGGACACAGTCCCTGGGGAAGACGCTTCATCTGCAACACAAACAAATTCCGTAACCCTCCCCTCTGAGGAGGCTTGAGACAGACTTCGGGAGCAGCAGACCCAAGGCCACAGAAGGGGCCGCCGCAGCCCCACTGGGTCTCCTGATGGCAAGGCTGAGATGGAGCTGCAGTGTCACCGAGCTGTTTTTAAGTGATTCGCCATTATTTTCATGATTTCTGTAGGAGCTCTCAAGATGACAGATCAGCTGGGTGACTTCAGAGGCTGCATTTCACGGGTCTTAATGCCAACGGAACCTAACAGACCAGCACCCTTTTGAGTCCCTGGACTGGCGCCTGCTCTGACGAAGAGCAGTCCTAGGGGACCTCTGCGGAAACGCTTGAGTCCCCTCTGTGGCAGATCTATGTGTAACTTTGTTCCTAGCGGCTCAACCTGTCTCCGTCTCTGCTCCAGGCAAGACGTCCCGGAAGATTCATAGTGGCCAAGCATCTGTTCCTTCTCCGCGGGATGAGACTGGTTGCTTTGCCTTCCATTTGTCACTGTCCACATAGAGCTTCCCGGAGCCTGGATGTGGCGACTGCACTTAACTTCTGCTGAAATGCCTTCCATGGCTCCTACTGGCCACGGCACACTGCCTCCCTGGTCACCCACCGGCCCTGGGGAGATGTTTAAGCAGAACTCTTTACTGCTCCACCCATGCTGGGAGACCAGTATCTCCCATCTTCCAAATAAACTCTAGATCTTTCCTCTGCACCAGTGTGACATTGTGTGCGGCCAGCTCAGATCTGTAACTCACAGCTGGCTTGTCCCTGCCTGAGACAGACTCACACTGACCATCTTCATTAACGGACGTGCACTCTGAGCATCTGCAGCCCCCATTCCTGCGTCCCTCCATACCAAGAGGCTGGGGATGGGCTTGCATCTGCTGCCCTCCCTTCTCCCTGCGGACATGGGACTCACATGACAAGATGATTTCCGAATCTCCAGCCCCATGGTGGTGGCTCCCTACCCAATGCACCCCCAGAGTATCCTATAGGGACTACTTAAACTTCGAAAGCTCGGGGTCTGACTCGTTACCACCTTCCCTCCCCAAACTGCATAAAAATATGAGCACCTCCCCACTTCCAGTATATAGAGCTGGAGTCTTCTGGTTCCCTCCTCCCTCACTCCTTGCACCCAGAGATTGTCCATTCCATTCTGTGTTACTCCAGGAATTTCTCTTATGCTGTCCCCTTCCTTCTGACAGCACTGAGCAGGAGCTCAGTTCAGGTCTCCTCATCCCTTTGCTTGGCCTATTCCCAGAGTGCACTTCCTGCCTGTAGCCTCCCCTCTCCCTGACCTATAGCCCTGTCTCTGAAAGTGACTGTGTCAAGGTCTTGCTTGAAAACTGAGTGACTGGCGAAATCTAGACTCTGAACTTGACCCACACCACTCCTCAGGGCTCCACTAGGTTCATCCCTGTCACACTGTATTTGCCAGGCCAGGCCTTTTCTGGCCTTGGGGCTATTTTAGCAACAGTTCCCTCTGCCCCCAACTCTGCTCCTGCCTCTCTTGGTTTCTGTATCTGTGTTAGTACTCACAATATTATTCTGTAACTTTTTTGTGTGTTCCTCTTCCAACCACCTGGAATCTGCTTGAGTTATTAGCCAGAACCCAGCACAGACATACTCTCATAAACATTTGTTGAGTGATTTCAAGAACGGACAGGTGTGGGTGGATAGGTAGATGATGAATGGACAGATGCATAATGGATGGATGAATGAATGGATGGATGGGCAGGTGGATGAATGGACGCACAATTGTCATTCTGCGTGGTGAGGCATGCCAAGTGCTTGCACCATTCTATGGTTCTGCAGCTCTGAGAAGGTGAAGGAGCTGCAACTGGATTACAAATTCCAGCTTCTGGCTCCAAGACTGCCTCAGCTTGTTCCAGCTAAAAATTAGTTAAACAGGGATTCTGAGCCTGGGGTCCACAGATAGGTTTCAGATGTGTCTATGAACCTGGAAGAGAAAAGTTGTGTAATAGGTAACAAATTACAGTAACTTTAATAGTATTTGAAACCAAGAAAAACCACAAGTATTCTCAAATCACATTATAATTGCCACAGATATCTCTGAATATCATTTTTATTCATTGCTGCTTTGATATTACAAAGTAGTAATATTCATTACTACCTGTAGTTGGTAACCACTGTTTGGTACTGATTTCTGTTGTCCATGTTGCTATTAATGCTCTGGAAAGGAAAACATCTTAGTCACTTTCTTGTTGCCGAGATGATACCTGACTCCTGTGATTTAAAGGAGGAGAACTTTGTTTCGGCTCATGGTTTCAAGGCAGGAATGACACAGATGGGGGACAGTGGCTCACATTGTGGTGGGCAAGAAGCTGACAGGAAAGGGAGGAGCTTCCAGGCTTAGCCCCCAGTGACCTGCCTCTCCCATTCAGACCCCACCAACGGGGATGAAAGTCTGAACTCTTGGGTGGGTTAATCCACTGATGAGTATAGTGCCCCCCATGATTCAGCTACCCTCCAAAGCCTTGTCTCTGAAGGCATGTGCTTTTGGGAAGATATTCTAGATCTAAATCATAGCAGAGGCACACATATTAACACATCACCTATTTCCTTGCTGCAGTATTTTGATATATCTATTCCAATAGAGTTTATTTCTGACATAATTCTCTGTGTTTTATTTCATGCAAGCATTCTTGGCAAGGGGATCATAGCCTCGCTATCTGAGGCTCAGTGTCTCAGGCACTGTGAGGTCTAGGAACACCTCAGAGCGGAAGTCAACTGCAGAGCCTGGAGTCTGGGACACCCAGGAAGAGAACCAAGTCTTCTGCCTCGGACAGCCCCTCCTGACCTTGGTGTACAGAAGTCCTGGCTCCCTCAGAGGAACAGGAAATGGAGCCAAGCCCATCTCTCAGAGCTGGTCAGTGGGTCCAATCTTCCTGGAGACTGTTCACCCTTCCTCAGCACCCACAGCCTCTTACAGACAGCGAAGGTTCTTTTGGAAACTTTGAGGGAACTGACTTGCAAAAGACAGATGATTCTTCCTAGCAAGGATGGGGGATGATTCTTGGGGCATCCAGGCCTGGAAGGTGAGCATGAAGTGCCCGATAAGGCTCATGGGTGAGACTTGCTGGGTAACATCAACCATTCCCAGAGTACCTTCTTATTTATTAATAATGCAATCTCCAGCCTTTCCCAAGTTTTAGTTGGGAAACACATTCACTTGATACAACCTATATTAGGCTGCCCAGGTTGCCATAACAGAGTATCCCAGACTACGTGGCTTCAACTTCCTCAGTTCTGGAGGCTGGAAGGCCAAGATCAAGGTCTTTGCAGGGTTAGTTTCCTCTGAGGCCTCTCTCTGGCTTGTGGCTGGTTGTCTTTCCCCTGTGTCTTCACATCTTTGTCTGTGTTCTGATCTTTTCTTTTCTTTCTTTCTCTTTTTTTTTTTGTACCGGGAATTGAACTCACCACCTTGCGCTTACCCGGCAGGCACTGTGCCACTGAGCTGTATCCTGGTCCCCCTGATCTCCTTTTCTTATCAGTGTAATAAGAGCCACCCTAATCATTTCTTTTAAACTTAATTCACTCCGTAAGGACCATATCTCCAAGGACAGTCATATTTTGAGGTACTAGGGATTAGGACTCAACATATGGATTTTGGAGGACACAACTCAACCCATAACAAGCCTGTATTTTCCAGCCTCCCTTGCAGCATGGCACAGCCTGGGACTCAGTTCATTCCCACAGAATTTGCACAGAAGTGCTGTGTACACATTTGGCCATTTCCTTAAAGGCAAACCCAAACTTCCTTGGCCTTTGTGTTCCCAGTGACTGGAATGGGTGCCTTGTGCAGACAGAGGTTTCCCATTAGGACGACAGAATTGACCACTAACATCCTAATGTCTCAGGATGAATAACTTCATGGATTAGATTGCCTGTATCCTGGATCATCATTTCTATAATAACAAAATTTTCACGGCAGGCAACAATATACTGTTTTGTTCCTATGTCTGCAGGCCAAATGGGCATCCACTGACCTAGATGGGCTTGGCTTGGTGGCTGGTGCTACAGCTCTCATCTCTTTGAAGTTCTAGCAGGGGAGCGCAGCTGCTCATATACCCTTGACCGAGGCACGGTCCTCCTCTATCTGGGTGGTGGTCCTCTTCGACCGAGCACACAGCTTTGGGAGGGACGTGCATGGATCATTGAGGGAGGAAGGGGACACCCACCTAGCCAGCCAGATCAACCGAATCAACCCTGGTGATCAATGGGGTGACAGATGTCGCAGCCAGATCACCCTCACATCCCAGCTGCCATTTCTTTGATCCATCCCTTCTTGTCTTCCTTGAGCCAGCAGGTTAGCTAGAGATTGTTCTCAGGATGAAAAGCCAGGGCAAATAGAACCGGGGAAGATCCCTTCCTGCCGAGTCTCACAGGAACACCATCACTTCCACTCACACGCCACTGGCTACAGCAAGTCATTCAAACGGGCCACTCAGGCCTGCTTGCCATTATCTTTGGGGTGATTTGTTACAGGAGTTCAGCCTATGCCCTAATGCAAGACCCAGTCCCTACCCCACCAGCGCTTCAGCATCAGAGACAGCTGACAGGAGCCTGCCGTGCAGAGGCAGAAAGCCAACTGCATCCTCATCTCAGCAGTCCCCTGAGGACCAGGCCAGGAGGGTTGGAAGCCAAGGAATGGGGAAAGGATCCAGTTAGTCAGGCCTATTTATACTAAAAGGCAGTTGAGTGTATCTGTGCATTGGGAGGGGTAGTCAGCCTTGTCATGGGGCACCACTGGAAAGAAGAGAGGTGAGAGAGAAGTTGGTAGTAAGTCTGCATGCAGCGAAGATACAAGAACACTCACTGTGTGTTGGGAATTGTGTATGGTGCTAGGGAGACAAAGGGCGGAGTCCTCATCACTAAGGAACTCATAGCCACGTGGGTCTGATGCGTGCTATGCCCAGGAGAACAGCCACCTGCGAGCACCTTCCATCTCACAGAGAAACAAGGGTGACGCTTCCTCTGCCATAGCAAAGGCCAAGGTACACTGCTGTGGCCGCGCAGATAGGGGCTGAGAATTCAGGCTTTGAAGTCAAACTGTGTGACTTCCACGCTTGGTGTAACCTCTTGCTAGCAGAGTCACCTGATACCAGTTAGTTTTGTTCTTTTGTGTCCTATTTCCTCCCAGGAATTCAGTGAATAAATATACGCTATGTATTTAGAGCAGTTTCTAGCATCTAGTAAACCCCACCCCTAAACCTTTGTCCAGGCTGTAGGCAGAGAACAGAGAAGGAAACCCAGCAGCAAATATTTGGACTGTGCCAAGCTATGAAGAAGGAAGGGTGAACTCAGTCAGCGGATCCAAGACAGAGGAATCTTTAGTCAGCAGCAGGGAAAGCCAAAAAAACAGCCCAATTTACTCTAATCACTCCCAAGACCAAACCACTGGCAGCTTCAGACTCTCCGGGAAGTGAAGGAAGATGAACTCGTGAAAGAGGTTTTCCTGCCCCGCCCTGTCTCATCTCTGCGGAAGGCAGAAGGATTGATCTCTGAAGAGGTAAAGCAGAAGGTTCCTGCACTGGAGGACCTGGCGGGGGACAGAGGGATGATTCAGTACAGTTTGCTTAATGAAGGAGAAGAGCCCCAGATTTTGTGGTCTCCTGGTTTCCAGGTTCCTGACTGCTGGCATCTCCTTTCTGGATAAGGGGTAAGAAATCTGAGAACCTAAAGGGAAAATATCCAGCAATATAGTTCTCAGTGTTCCTGGATAAGCAGGCCAATCAAAGTGGAGGCTGCCCTGACAAGCTCCACACACCACACTAGGCCCCCCGATCAACCAGTCGGCACCCCATCGACCATGAAAATGACCTTTGGGGGCCTCCAGACATT
>RJWM01002814.1:0-122492 GCA_004363535.1 Dasyprocta punctata
TGTCAGCAGCTGATTCCTGAACCAACACCACACTGTAACATTACAATAGGGCTAAAGCAGATCTTGGTGTCTAACTGGGCAAGAGAGCCTTCCTTACACTGCTTTTCAGCAGTGAAGCAACAATTCTTGTCCATTTGATCTATCATATAAACATCAAAATGAGCTATTCAGTTTTCATGCAGTCTTTGTATGAATCTATAAGAATAAAGGTAAACCATAAGCCAATTTGAGAAAGTATCATTTTAAAAATGGTTTATCATATGTAATAGAGTATGATTCTCCATTTATACAAATGTGTGCTAATGTTTTACAATACAATATCAGAATTTTCCACATTAAAAAAGCTTTGCATTTTTCTCATTATGCTAAGGTACCTTGTAGCCTATTTTGCCATTGTAATAGAATATTTTTCAAGTTAAAATATAAACTAGTTACTACTACACAGAAATTCACTTTAATATTTATTTTTATTGATCATAAAAACTCATGAAAAACTTGTTCAGGTTTTGTCTAAATAGAAAATCATATCTCTATTCAAGTTAAAGTTGATTTATTTCCACTTAAAGACTAGCAACTTTCTTCCTTCCTTTTTGCTGCTCTAGCTATGTCCAATAACACAATGTGAAATTGATATGGAGAACATACATTGTTTCTTTATTCTGGATTTAATGTTTAATGTTTTATTAAAAACTTTTGGCAGCTATACTTTATCATAACTTCTTTTCTATTTCTTTGAATTCATTCTGTTACTTAATTTCTAACTGCTTTAGCTGGATATTTATTTCATCTATTTTCAGAATATTGTCTTACGTATTGTAAGCATGAAAAAGTTTTAAATTTAGATTTTGTTTCTACATCACTGATATTCCATGTTTTGTTACGTGGAATTTTCTGAAGCTTTCATTTCTAATGTTCATTATGATTTCTTCTCAGAAGCATTAGTTGGGTATATGTATTTGTATTCACAAATAAAAGACATTTATATTTAACTACCAAATTCTATTTTAATTGAGCTAAAATCAGAGGATGTGGTTATATGATACTACCTTTTGAAATGTATAAAATCTATACACAGTATTTACTGTGTGGTTTTACTGATTTTATTGCTGCTGTTTGGTACTTTTGCTGATCAATAATAGAATGACTGACTTACACAGCTTTGTAAAAATTTCCTATTACAATTATATATTAAAATTTCCATGAATTGCTACATAGTTTATTTTGAAGAAGATACACAGAGCTTTTATTATTATTATTATTTGTTTGTATGGGGGCTTTTGGAGACCGGGTCTTGCTGTGTAGTTCAGGATAGCCTGGACTCACTACCTAGCCCAGCTGGGTTAGAACTCATGATGATCCGCCTGCCTCAGTCTCCCAAGTGCTGGGATGACAGGTATGCATCGCCACACCCAGCACCCACAAAGATTTAAAATTATATCTACTTTTTTATTTGAAATTCTGTCTTCATACTATTAGTTAACTATTGTTGAATAAATATGACATTGGATTTAATGGCTTAAAACAACAATAAAAATGTATAATCTTAGAGTTTCATAAATCAGGCATTGAGAGTAGTTTTGCTCAGTGTTTTGTCTTGGAATCTCTTAGGTGGTTACATTCAAGATTTTGCCAAGGGTCAGACATCCAGAGATTTGACTGGGGCAGAGGCTCTGCTTTGAAAGTGACTCATTCGAATAGGTGGCAAATGGGTACCATCTGTTAGTGAGAGTTCTCGACGCATTAAACTTGTACTTCTCCCTACAGCTTCCTGAATGTCCACAGTACCACCATAACCCAACAACTCTCCAAGAGAAGAAGATGGAGGCTGCATTATCTTTATAACCTAATCTCACAAGTGTTATCATTTCTCAACTATCTTATTGGCTAAACCAATCATGTTGGTTCACTTTTAAATTAAACCACGAATGAACCATGCAAAACAGGAGAAATACACACAAAACATGCAAAGAATCTTGAACCGTCCTCAAGGCTGGCTTCACAAAGAGTAATATTTCACTTTCAGAATTTTCATTATCTATTACTTTAAACATAAACACTTTAAAAAATAATTGGTGTAGTATATGTCTTCCACTTTTTGTTAAACATTTCTGTATTTTTTATTTAGGTGTGTCTATATAAGCAATAGAAATGGAATTTTTTCTGCTTTTTATTTTTTGTCTGACAACCCCCTTTGACTGAACTATGTCCTCTACAGTATTTGTATTGATTTTGATTACTGGTATGTTTGGGTTTGTTTCTACTATCTACTACTGAATTTTTTGTCTTAACTTTTTTCCCCATCTTTCTTTTTCTTGACCAATGTTTTTTAGTCAATGGGCAACAATTTCAAAATCAGTATATATATAATACACTGATATATAGCCATATTCTGGTTGTGATTAAACCATAATGTAATGAGGATTTTTAAATGAAGATTGGTGTCTTTCAACAAATTTTAAAGTATTACAACCACTGCCTCACTGAATATTGTCTTGCACATTTTCTCTCTCCCTTCTTTCTGGCTCTTCAATTATACTTTCTCTTTCTATACTACATATTTTAAAAGTATTTTTATATATTCCAGCTGCTTTATTTTCTATGTCATTTTCAGCAATTTTACTCTGCTGTACAACCCATGCAATGTATTTACTCCTATCATTTTAATTTCAAAATGCCAATTTGTTCTCTTTCACCTGTACCCATTTCCTTTTTTTCCCCTGTACTGAAGACTGAATTCAGAGCCCTCTCTCTAGCTGCATCTCCCTTTTATTTATTCTGAGACACAGTCTCGCTAAGTTACTAAGTCATCCAAGATGGGCTTGAACTTGAGATGCTTCTGATGGTTTCCTGGTACTGAAATTACAGGTGTGTGTCAACATGCCCAGCTTCTATTTGCTTTTATATTTTTTGTCTTTTACCATTATCATCTAATTTTTTTTTTAAGACAGGGTTTCACTACGCAGTTCAGGCAGGTCTTGAACTCACTTTGCAGCCCAGACTGGCCTTGAACACTTAAGCAATCCTCTTGCCTCAGCCTTCTGAGTGTCGGGATTGCAGGTATGTACCACCATACCCGGCTCTATCTGAATTATTTTTAAATATATCAACTGTAATTGACTTGCATTCTATAAATGGAAGTACCAGTAGTTGGTCTTTTTGTGAATTTTCTCCTTCTACACTTTGTTTTTCTTGAAGACTCTTGCTGTGATGCTCTATTCTATCTAATATTGATTCATTTTTGATGTACCTTATACACTTTGAAATTTTATCTGTGAAAATTATTTAAGATCTTGATTTAAAGGAAAGTTTTGGGTGAGGTTTCTGTCTATTTGTTTTTTGCTGGGGGTGGTGGGCTACGAGTGTAGTTCAGTGGTGTAGCACTTGCTTATTATGCCCAAGAACCTGCATTCAGTCCTATCCACCACCAAAACAAATTTAAAAAGCATGAAAATACTTCCTTTTCAGAAAATTTTGGCTAATTTCTACAAAGTACTTGGGAGGCACTATAAATCATGTATCACTTAAATTTAAACTGAGGGCCGGGGATTTAGTTTAGCGGCATAAGTGCATGCTTGCCAAGCGCGAGGTTGTGTTCAATCCCCAGTACCAAAAAAATAAATAAATAAATTCAAACTGAAATTTTATGTTTGTATGTATTTTTTGTTATATACATATGGGATGAATCTAGCTTACATGAAGACAAGATGGAAAATTTTCTTGAGGTGATACTTCCTTTTTCTCATACCAGCCCCAAATACCAAGCCAACGATTTATTCAGTCTCTCTCTCTCTCTCTCTCTCTCTCTCTCTCTCTCTCTCTCTCAGTCTCTCTCTCTCACTCTGTCTATTTCATTTGCAATAGTGTTGCCTTTTAGGGATCTTATTTATAAAGAGGGCTTGATAACCTACCTTGCAAACTTTTGCAGCCAAATAGATCGTGTTCATGAAAAATGGTCTCTTAAACTTCAGATCATATGCCAAAGAATTGTCAAACATCTCCAGGGAAAATATCAACTTCTGTGCCTCCTTACTTCTCCCTTGATTTGTGTTTTCATACTGTTCATGAACTATGAGAATCCCTTTTACTTTCTCTCCAACTCAAATATTCAATTAAATAATATTTAAGCATATGTACTCCGTATGAAATTTTTATGTTGTTTGTTAATGGAAAAATTTTCTACACATGTCTATCATGTCGTCAGACATTAAAGGAAGGAATGAACATGTAGTTTCTGATCAGAAAAGAGCACTGAAGAGTTACCATTCTAACCTTTTTCTTTAGATTCAACTTAAAAGCTTTATTTTTTAATTTGTTTCAAGTACAGGTTTACTGTGCACAATGACTGCATTCGTTGTAGAGAGTTGGCCCATTCATATAACATATCTTAATTTTTTCATTCCCTTACTCTGTCTTCCCACATCCCTCTATCTCTTGGTCACCTGCCCTTTTGCAAAAGATTTATTTTTCTTACCATCTATATTTTATTTTTCTCTTTATTTATATCTCAGGTTTCTCATGTAGGAGAAACCATGCAATATTTAAGCTTGTGTGTGTGATTTATTCCACTTAACGTTATGGTCTCACGCTACATCCATTTTCCTACAATTGACTTGAGTTTATTCTTCATTCTTGAACTGAGACTTTTGGACTCCATCAGTCTTCATTCTTCAAAGGAAACAAAACACAGCTACCACCATGCATTTATGAAATATTGAAGTTATCATTAATCATGAAAAGTAGTATTAGATACTAATAGTTTCATTATGAGAGAGCTTTATTTTAACCAGGGCAAGCAACAAAGATCCAGTAATCTTCTACTAAATTGAATGTAAAATAAGAGATTTCTATGGTGAAAAGAAAGGGCAGTGGTCAGAAACTGAAATGAGAGAAAGATTGAGATAAAAGTCTTCTTTTGTATTTATATGTTCTCTCTCTCATCTGAAAAAAGGAGAAAAATATGGTCTAACACTACACTGAAGATTCTTTTACTCAAGGAATAAACACTATAGAGATACACTTTTGAAAGAGAGACTCTGAATTCTATGAGTATTTGTTCTGAGAAATCTAAACTACACAAACGATACATGTACAAATGGTAAACAATGAACAGAGCCCTTTTAACCTGTGGTTTTCTAGATCTATTCTCTCTTTTAGAAGAGTATTACCAGCCATTCACTTAGCAAGCTAGATAATTAGAAATCACTCGAGGAATCTTTTGCATATCTGCCAAACGCAGTTAATTATCTAAACCCTCACATTTTGTTCTCATAATCTCTCTGTAGTTAATCTATCTCTTCTCATTTCCTCTACCAACATCTTTGCATGAGTTATAGTGACATGACTCCCAGACTGCTTAACAATAGAGAACTCTGCTTCCAACCATTAGGTGGTTCAGCTGCAGTCACAATGATATATTCAAAATGTGAATCTGTTAAAATTATCCACCTGCTTCAAACATCTCAATTAGCATGGGCCCTGGTGGTACATGCCCATAATTCCAGAATTTAGGAGGCTGAGACAGGAGAACAGTGACTTTGAGGTCAGCCTGGGTGACATTGTGATTTCATGGCCAGCTTGCACTTTATAGCAAGACTTTGTCTCAAAAAATAAAATTAAAGAAAAATGCTCCTTAGCCTCTTGTCACTCTGGAGAAAAGCAAGTGTTACCTACCATAACGTTATCTACAAGATTCATACTTTACCCTTACCTACATCTTAATAATATTCTGCAAAATATTCCTTTTTCTCTTTGCACAACTCTAGTAAACTTCTTTCTTTTCTTCAAAATCACAGTGTTCCTTCCTGTACCACAAGGCTTTTCATATGTCAGATTCCCTACAAGAAATATTCCTCTTCCTTCCTTTTGTTCCACGTCAGTTTCCACTCCCTATTAATGATCACTTAAATTCATGCTTTCTTGGTGAAGTTTTCTCCTCACATTTTTTATTAGCCTGTACACCTATTGCATGGTTTTATAATATCACATCTCAAAAAACTTGGAGGAAGTGCAGTTATTAAATTGATGTCTACCTGTAGTCCAAAGCTCCATGAACATATTTAAGGACATTAGCTAACACATTACTGTTCATTAGAAATAGTTTATTTTCTTTTTAATTATAAAATATATTAAAAGTGGAAATATATGTATATATGCATTAAATGAAATACCAAGAAATATTACCAAGGAAGAAAGAAAACGTCACTTTGAGAAAGTCCCATTTGTGCCTCTCCAATTATTTCCCCATCTGAATTATTGTGATATGGTGTTTGCTTCCAACCATTAGGTTGTTCAGCTGCAGTCACCATGATATATTCAAAGTATGAATCTGTTAAGATCATCTCCCTGCTTCAAATATCTTGACTGGCATGGGCCCTATGTCCATATATAACCTAGCATTAATCTAGCATTAACCTGAAGTTTGAATACTTACCCCTATACCCAACATAAGCAATAGTAATACTTATTCAATATATAAAATACATATCTAGAGTTTCTAGTATTTTAACTGATATAAAAGGAATCATATTCAATATATTCTTCTCTAATTTGCTTCTACCAACCAATGCTACATTTCTGATACTGAACCTTGCTCTTGGGTGTATTTACTAGTCCATTTGTTTTCATTGCGATGTAGCCTTCCACTGTATACAAAGCAATGTTTTACTCGTTGCAGTATTGATGGACTTTGATGTGATCTGTTGATTTTTTTTCTATTAAAATTGCTGTCCTGACTCATACTTCTGTACATGCCTCCTCTCATTCATGTATCAGACTTTGCCTGGGATGTATACTTAAGAAAGGAGTTGATGGCTTAAGGTGCTTCCTGAGTTCATTTAAATTAGTAAAAGTAAGCTATTCTACATGTTATATATATATATATATATATATATATATATATATATATATTTGTAGGAGTACTTTTTTTTACATTTTCTCAATATTTATCTTATCAAAGAAACATGTGCTTTAAAATTTAACATGTTTCGTTAATAAGTCATTCATAAAAATTTTTATCACAGTACATAACTCAAGTCAGGTGCTAAACTGGGCCCCAAAATATTGTTAATGTATACCTCATTTCAAGAGTTACAGCCTGCATACCTGTTATGGCATATGCTCAACATCACAACACACACAGCAATTATAAGAAGGTAGGATTTCATAATCATGGTGCTACATATGTATAATTCTAGCATTCTGGGAGGTTAGGGTGGGAGGACCCCAAGTTTGGGCCCAGCCTGGGTAACTTGACAACTTAAATAAGATCCTGTCTCAAAATTTAAAAAAAAAAAAAAAAGATCTGGGGTTGTAGACTAGTGGGGATGTCTTAGGTCAATCTCAAGTATCAAGGAAAAAAAAAAGGTTCAAATAGCCAGTATACGGTATGTTGTCAACTGTAGATAAAACTCATACTTATTATTGCCTCACTAGTAATGTAATAACAATATCTTTGAACATTTACTCTAAAACGTGTTTTCAAAAATAAACTCACTGAAATTACAACATGAGACAGAGTTAAACTGTTTAAATCTCGTTTGTCTTGCATTAAAAATTAATAGCTGCATTTCTCCCTCCCATCATCACCACAAGCCTAGAAATGGTGTCACATGACACATTTTAATGACTGACTATGATACTCCCAAGTCCTCCATGAAACATTAACCAAGTTCAGTCACTGGGAGTTTCGTAGTACTTAGCCAATCACTATCTCTTCTCACCTACTCTTTTTCACTAAACAACCCACTATCCTCTATCCAAAAAAAGTATTGTAATCATGAAAAATTGCTCTGTACTACAAAAATATTATTAAACCTCACACCATCGCTGTAATTTAAGTGTGTCTCTGAGAGAAAATATTCATTACTGGCACACCCTAACAAATAAAAGCTGATTCGTGACTATACATGACACCCTGTTGAAGAAATTCTTTGGAACTCACTTCCTGGTTCAGAGGCAAAAGATAGGATATAAAATAAGTGTCTGATTAATTTAGAAAGAATTTTCCTATAAGATGATCTGAAAGGAAGATATAATAATAGCTTAAAT
This sequence comes from Dasyprocta punctata, assembly GCA_004363535.1. Classification (NCBI taxonomy): domain Eukaryota; kingdom Metazoa; phylum Chordata; class Mammalia; order Rodentia; family Dasyproctidae; genus Dasyprocta; species Dasyprocta punctata. Next base: position 8,047 of record RJWM01002814.1, read on the forward strand.
TCTTTAAAATTTAATGTTCTCAGAACCTTATTTAAATGAAAAACATGCTTTCAGCAGCATGCTCACCAATAAACAGCAAAGCACGAGACTGTTGTGTTGGGTGTGCTTACTTGAATTATTTGCATGGATTCTATGTTAAACATAGTGCAAGGGTACAATTAACAAGGGGATTACAGGGCATGGTTAGCATCAAGGAATAGCTGTGCTCAGTACTTACCAAGTGTGAAGTGATGCACATGTACACCTGGGAATCCTGAAGACCCCAGTGAAGCCCTAACTCTGCCCAGATGCAATAGTGTGAGCATTGGAAGAATGGAGGTAAAGAGTGTTCACAACCAAAATAGCAATGATCATAAAGCTCTCATAATTAAGAAACACATTTATATGAACAAATAATTATACAGTTTCATATACACTAAATTCCTATGAGAAAAAAAGAATCAAAAGAAGTTGGAATTTGTTGAGTTTCTAAATTCAACTGCAACATAACCTTTCAGAACAACTTAATATCTCCCTTTTTGAACAGTATAATATTCTTTACCAGTTTGCAAAGTAGAAATGTCAACATTCATATATAAAATAGATTTTTAGACCTTAACTGTATTATGTAAGCATAGGTATCCCTGATGGTCTACCAATTCTACTCCTGGGAATAAACCCAACAGAAATGAGAGTTCAGATCCAATAAATGAAAAGTAAAGCAACTATGTTCCTGACAATTTTATTTATAAAATGGGTAGTGAAAGACTGAAAACAACTCCAATGACCATCGACAGTAATTTTGATAATTTTTGTATAGTCATTCATTGACATACCACAGAATAAGGAAACAGACCCAGCTACTGATGTACACAGCAACATGATGAAACAGGTGAAACTAATCTGTCTGGGGAGAAGCTCAATCTTAATATATTTTTACTGCTGGGGCTTGAACCCAATGCCTTCTACATGCTAAACAGGCATGAGGATTTATATCCCTAGCCCACAAACGTAATTTTAAGGAGCTATAAAATTTTAAATAATTAAAAATATTAAAATCAGCCTATATAACAAAAAGGCATTTCATAAAAGATTTTACTGGATTTTCTCCCTAAGGTTAGCCTTTTAAAAAAATTTTCACATCATATCTTTATCGAAGTGACTATATTTAATTTAATAATAATTTTTTTTATCATTCAGAAATTTTACACGAATTTTACCTAATGGTCACTCAAGTCTGATTCTCATAACTCAGTTTTATAGAAATTCAACATGATACAGTAATTCTACGAGCATTACTCTGTTCATATAAACAATGACACTTATTTCCATGGGCACTTCAAAAGTAATTCAGTACTGGGAAGTTAATAGATATAAAGGCTAGCAAAACATGAAAATCACAGTGGTAAAATAATTATATTTTGGTTCAATATTCAGCAAAGCTATTATTACTTCAGTAAAAGTCTGTCACTTGGATTGAAAAAGTAGACATTGCCCAGTAAAATACCCTATTATTGCCCCACTTCTCAAAGCACATACAGTAAAATGTAAGGAACTTTCACAAAAGAACTTGATCCCAGTGGTATTATTTTTAACAATTTCCCTCTCTGAAATGTATTTTGGTCTTTTGTACTGTCCTTGAGGTTCTTTACCTTTTCTTTGCAAATGGAATGCAACATCAAACAAATGGATCCCACTCAACCTCCACCCTACACACAGGCACACACACACGCCCACATGCAAATTAAAAAAGTGGTTTCCACGGTCTGCGTTACCAACCCTATGAAGGAATGAAAAATTCGGTATTGTTCAGACCAAGGTGTGCATGTGCTGTGTGCCTGGAAAGCCAACACAGTCTATGCAAGTAACAGTCTCCAGCCACAGCAGCACCACACCTGGGAGCTCACTGGAAATTCAGGTGCTTGCCATTTACTGAATAAAAATATTGCCGGCGTGTGATTCAGCAATGCACAGGATTCCAAGCTCCCAGGGAGAGTCTCTCGTTCACTCAAGTTGGAGATCCACTTGCTTATGGCATTTCCATATAAAATGCCTGAAACCATTGGGCCTGGTGACACACACCTGTAATCCTAACTCTCTGGGAGACTGAGGCAGGAGGGTCACAAACTGAAGCCCAGTCTGGACAATGTAACAAGACTCTGCCTGTTTCAATTCAAAAAAATAATTTAAAAGGCAGGTGATATGGCTCAGTGCAAAGGCCCTGAGTTCAGTCCCCAGTGACACCTTAATTAATTAATTAAATACCATATCTAAATCTTAAAGGTAGTGGAAAGGCACTGCCATCAATTTCCCAGTGCAAATTAACTTTTTTCACACTATTATTTTCAAATGAATTAAAACAGAAATGACAGGTCTATGATTTCATTGATGAGAAAATATTTTTCTAGAAATTTATTTATGTCTTTCAAAACAAGAAGTTGATATATCTAAACTAAAAGACAAAATCAAAGTTAGATTTTCACAAAACTAAATAAAAAATTTCCCAGATAATGGAATAATTAATGGAGTAGTATAGATTGCCTACTTTGAAAAACTTTTAGAGTCAGACTAGTAAGTTAGCTACTACCTACATGTGGGTACTGAGCACCGAAACTTTGACTAAAATTGAGATAAGTTGCAAGTATAAAAAGCATACCAAGTTTTAGAGATTTATTATGAAAACAACTCATTCATAATTTTACATTTATACTGATTATACATTGAAATAATTGCTCTTGGTACATTTGAGTAAATAGATTACAAAGATGATTTACCTTTGCTTCTATTTAAATGTAATGTAGCTATGAGAAAATGCTGTACCTAAAGGACTGAATTACAGTTCTATCGCATAACGTTATTTTAGGGTTTGAAACGAAACTCTTTAATACTTTAGTAATAATCATATGGTTAATCTAAACACCAAACCATGTTACAAAAATAAATTTTCAGGGCCAAGCACGGTGGCACATGCCTGGAATCCCAATACAGTATGCAGAAAACTGAGGCAGAAAAATCACTGCAAGTTTGAGGCCAGCCTGGGTTAAATATTAAGTTCAAGGCCAGACTGAGCTACATAGCAAAAACCTGATATCAAAAAACAACAAAAGAAAGGTTTTCTTTTAAGTTATATATGGAATAATGAATCTGTCAGACTTTTTTTTATATTACTAAAACTTTATCCTAATTTTCTTTCTCCTTTTGCCCTCCTGTTCTTAGCTTTAGATCTTTCTAGCAACCATTACTCAAGCATTTGCTTTGCAACCTCCCAGTCAGATGGGTTTACTTGGTTGTCTCCAACCATCAATAAATATGAAATAAGAAATGTACAAATTAGAAGAAACTCATAGAAATTAAGAATATAAGCTGAGGATATGTTCGTGTATATGTGGTTGGTTGGAGTAAATTCAGAAGGAGCACTGAATGGAAAAGATGAAAGCTCTGGGATTAAAAAGAAAAATAATTTGGCTTTTTTTAGAGAACTGAGAAAACCAGGCTATGATCAGAACCTAATAAGTAAAGGAGAATTGCAAGATCTAAGCATTAGAGAGATGGCAGAAGTTGGAAAGGCAGATGCCTCGCTGACACAGAGTATGAATTATACTCCTATTACAATGGAAAACCAACTGGAAGGTTTGAAAGGTGAGGATGGCATGCTCTTGCTTATGCTCTGAGGTCACCGTAGAAGAGAGATGTACGAAAACTGAGAGAGCAGTTAATAGGCTACTGCTGTTATCCAGGTAATGAATAACTGTGGCTTGGATAATGTGGTAGCAGTAAAAGAAAAGTTAATTTGAAAGCCTGAGGCTCATTCAGAGGTATTATTGACAAATATCTAATTCACCAATAAACAGATAGGATTCATAAGGAAAAGAGAGATATTAAAGAAGACTCCTGGTGTTTTGGATTAAATGCAAAATTAAAGAGGTTTCATTTTCAATACTTTTTTCCAGTATCATAAGAGGAATGAGAAGTCATAGAGAAAAAGAAGAACATTTCCATTTATAAAAGCAACTATAAGTACCAGATATGATGCCGGGTGATATCTTAATTATGTTGTTCAATTTGAGGTTTTAGGAAACCTAAAAAAATAGGGGTTAAGATCCCATGTTACAGTAGAGATGGGCAACTTAAGAATGAAGCAGCTCAATTTCTTGTCAAGGATTTCAGAAGCTCAGCCACAGAGTTTAATTCTTCTGGCTAAAATCTATACCAGGACTTGATAATTTTCTGCAAATCAATGAAGTACTGTTCCTAAAATATTTATTGCAAGATGGTTAAAGTTGTAACTCAACTGATAATCCAGTCTTAAACGGGCTTACTGAAGTGAGCCCATTGCTTCAAACACCTGTGATTTGCAATTATCTATACTGTTGGCAAAATTAGTGTTTACAAGAGTGAGTCATGGGGCTTTTACTACAATCTGGGTTGTTAGGATTCTACCTGAGAAACTGAAGCAATACGTTTAATGCATAACTTCAAATACTGAAACTGGCCTTTGTACTTTAAGGCTGTGAGTGTTTGTTTATCTCTATTAATCGGGGCAGAGGGGATGCCACCATGAGGAGTGCTACTTGGCGCTGGTTTTACATCTTTGCAGTTTTGGTATAACACAAATGTCATTTTCCTATAGATCCTTTCCCTAAAATGAATAGAATTTTGCAGTTTCTGAACTATCATTGTGTAAATTCAACATTTTTTACTCAAACTCAACCCTTACAAATTATGGTATACATGAAGACCTGTATTACAACCTGGACCCAGCAGACAAAAGAAATGAAAAAGACATTCAGAATGTTTCTCCAGCATGCAAACACAGTCTCTGCCTTGCTTCAGAGTTAGAGGTCACCTTATATTGTCATTGATCTTTTACTTTCTCTGGCTCTGGCTCTGGCTCTCTCTCTCTCTCTCTCTCTCTTTCTCTCTCTCTCTCTCTCTCTCGGTTTCTCTCTCTGTTTTTTTGGTGGGGTATTCCCTCCCAGTATTAGGGATACAACCCTAGATCCATGCATGCTAGCAAGTGCTCTACCTCTGATCTATACCCCCAGTCTGTTTTATCTTGGAGTAGTCTCAAGACACAAATTTACATACCCACACAACTTCCCTCTGCTGCTACCCAGTCAAACACTACACCATTTATTCAAAGTCCAATATGCGAAAATAATGCTTTGTATATAAGTAGCAGAACAGTAGAAATATTTTAAAAAACCAGTCATCTCTAAATTATTCATTGGAGATTTTTCTTTTCATAACTTAGGTGTGACTCCAGATAACATCCTTAAGCCAATTCAATTTTGCCTTTAGATCTAGCCGAATGCACTGATCAAAACAGAAGATACACTAATCCAGCAATGAGGGAGATGTGGGTCTGATAGATGTTAAGGGAGAAGGAGCCCTTCCAAATGTCAACATAAATGGTTTGGGTTCTAAATGTTTGGACTGTGTTCATTGAGTGAAATATATTCATGAATATATTCATGAATCATATTCATGAATCATAACAAAGGTAGAATATTTAATATTCTAGTAAGACTAAATCACTTTATCATTACTCTGTACTTACAGGCTAAATTGTGTCTCCCATCACCCCTATATCCAACTCACATGTTAAAGTCCTAACTTCCCAATACTGTAGAATACAACGTATTTGAAAACAGTGCTGTTAAAGAGATAATTAAGGTAAACTGAGCTCAGAAGGGTCCTAACCCAGTTTGACTAGTGCCCTTATAAAGTGAGATTAGGACACAGAGGACCCACAGACCCAGGGGTGGCCATGTGAAGAGACTATGAGAAAGTGGCTGCACCAGGCTATGAAGAGGCCTCCAAAGAAACCAGATACGCTCATACCTCCACCAGGGACTTGTATATTCCAGAAGTGTGAGAAAACAAACTTCTGCTCTATAAGATGCCCAGCCTATGGAATTATGCTATGACAGCCCCAGCACACTAATTCAAATACCTAAATTTTTGTAATTCAGACTTTATTTTATGTAGGAAAAAAGTATTTTTGAGATGAAAAAAGTATTTTTGAGATGAGTTCTGTGTATTTTCCCTATATCAAGAAAAAGCTATATTAAAAAGTGACACTTTGAGGGCATTCTCTTAAGGGAAATAAGACAAACACACAAGTGTAAATACCATATTGTTTCTCTGGTGTGAGAAACTGAAAGTGTAAATAAGGATCAAAATGTATAACAGAAATTGTGAAACAGGAAGAAAATGTTCAAATGGAAAGGAGAACCAGGCAGGGTGGAGGAGGAAGGGAAAGAAAAGGAAAACAAAAAGATGAGAAAAGGAGGAAAAAATGACAATAAAGATTTTTGTAAATAAGGAGGGGAAGAGGAGTTGAAGGAAAAGTAGGGGGATGGGAATAAAAAAAGAATCAAGTTACATCATGTACAGGTACAAATTCCCTATAATGAATGTGGTCATTATGTATACCTAAAATATACCAATAAACTTAATTAATAAAAAAAAAACAAAACCCAGGGGCCAGGGATATAGCTCTGCGGCATGGTGCCGCGACTTTGCAAGTACAAAACCCTGAGTTCAATTCCCAGTTCCAAAATAAGTAAATAAATAAATTTTAAAAATAAATTAAATAAATAACCAAAAAACAAAAAAGTGATATCTAATACCTTTGATGTATGTATTGTCATAGAAATTAATTTTTATAACTCTAGATCTCCTTAATGTACCATATTTTGCTCCTATTTTCTGCTTCTTTGGAAAAAACATGCTTATTAGTTTTGATAGTTACCCCCTTTTGTTTATTCTTCACTTTACTTTAAAGTGACATTGTTTAAGGAATAATACTTCATTCCCAGAAAAACACATAGGATAAATAATGAAACTATAAGAAGTCATTCCAATTTTTAAGCTTTTTAAGTTAGTTTCACTAATTAACTAAGTTTAATTACACTTGGAATGAAGCAGCTCATAATATTTATAACCTAATACAAATACATATGTATATAGGCATAACATTAATGCATATTATTTGGGTATGTATGCACATGCATTAGTATACTGGCATAAGTGATTTATATGTGTCAACACATTTACCATAAATGTACTTGAATGAGATTTTTAAAAATTTTTTTCCAGCTACTTAATAAATTCTTGGAATCCTATTTATTTTTTATATCTCTCAAGTCACTACATGCTTTGCACATAATATTCAAAAACTCTTACCTAACTAAATTGCAACCTTTTTAACAAAAAAATGTGTATCTTAGGTATTTATTTTAATTTAATACATTAATTCAATCACACAAAGTGAAATGGCAGGTTTAGGTTCACCTATTTTTAAAAACACAATGAAGAAAACCACAGTGTTATTCAAAATGATCCTGGACTTAAATGTATATATTATGTACAACTGTGTTATGTATGCATAACTGTTTGTTCCTATTACAACTTGAATGTTTGAGATTTCCTGAAGATGTATATAAAAATTATTCTCCATTTAGATAATAATTACTTTATAAGATATATGTTTTACTTTTCTGGGAATCAATGCATAAATAAAACAAAAATCTGATCATTAAAATTCATATGCCAAATGGTAATGGAACATAGTTCAATATATATTATATATATATTCAGATTTCCTGTCTAATGTACCCATATTTAGTGTAATTTCAGGTAGCAGAATTATTTGTCCAGGAAAGTACTGACTAATTAAACTAAGAAAAGAAAATCAACTTTTAAAATGCTTCAGGCATTTTAAATTGTAAACTTTGTTTCCTAAGAAGTTAGTTGATTAGTAATAAAGAAATTTTTAAACTAATGTTTACTTGTGACTCTTGAAAAGACAATAGTGTATGTACACTTAGAGTTAATGAAATACTCAAAATGCTTCAATTCACTGCGTAAAACTAGATAAAAATTCTTAAAATTAGTACCATCAACATCAATTTTTATTTCATCAAACATAGGAACATTATAATTTTTTAATCTCTGATGGAATAATTAGTATCAATTAACAGTTCAAGGTCAGGGTTTTACAATGTATGCTCAATGTGTCTCAGAAGTCATTCTGTCATACTTTTGTTCAAACATGAACCTTCCAATGATTTATTTTAACCTACTGGATGCTCAAATGAGTCCAGTGAAATCATTCTCATGCTTCATATAAATAACTGATGGGACACCAAGAATGAGGAAAATAAAATGATCTTATTTCATTTTTAGCTTTAGAAGATACTTTGAAAGTGAGATGAGATTATCAGCACAAAACGCTTCAGATGTTAAAGCTGTTAGAGAAAGCATATGGACTTTCACGTAGAAGGACCTTGTTTCATATTTAATGCTGAAAATAGGAATGAACTCTTAACCTTGCTTTGACTCAGTTTCCTGAATTGCAAAATAGAGTTAACAGTAGTTTATATCTTACAGAGTTATTGGAAGTGACTTAACATACATGCAGGACTTCCTGTCTAGCACAGAGAAAGTACCTAACAAATGTTAACTAGTTATAGGTTAATGATAGTAGTAGTAATGTGGGTATCAACTCAACAGAAACAAGGATAAATACACAGAAATGTTAATAGTTAAGATAGGAAATAATCACAATATTTGTTCTTAAATGTGTTTGCCATGGGCTAGATTTTATGCTGAACAAATCCTACCTTAGTCTCACAAGGCACTGCAAACTGGGCAAGGTGATGCTCAGTCAAGTTGGCTAAAATGCCCAAGGCCCTACTGCTTTAAATCAAGTCTACTTGATTCTAATGCCTGCATGTGTCTGTTTGCTTTCTTTTGTTTGTTCCATTGCCCCAAATCATCTAAGTAGTATGAACTTGAGAATTAATTTGCAAGTGTGTTTTTAAAGTAGCACTGGCTGGCCAATTTAATCAGTGAAAAAATGACAAGTGCCATGCTAGATTTGCATGGGTACTTGGTAAAACATTTGAGCAGTTCTTAAAACTGTGTTGAGATAATTTCACAACAGATGTACAAAGACCATTCAGTAATGTATACAAACATGTTAAACATAGTAAATTATCAATTCATTTCTTGTCTTTGGTAGGAGAACATTTTGGTAAGGACAATTCCCAAACTTTACAGTGTAATTATTTCCATTACTCTGAATTACAATCTTGGGTATTTTTTGCATTTTTGTAACCATAAAAAGAAGCCATGATGGTTAAAATAGGTGAAAACTGTAAAACAGGAGTAAATAAAGATACTTTATGACTTTCAAGTGAGAAGAGGAAGGAAAGAAGGAAGGAAGGAAGGAAGGAAGGAAGGAAGGAAGGAAGGAAGGAAGGAAGAAAGGGACTGTTTGAAAAACCAAGCTCATAAGACACTTAAAAATCTTTAGTTAAATTAAAAAAAATTGACCATGTTTTTCTCTTTAGAAATTAACAAATACATATGAGCTTTTTTAATTCAATGATAATCATTTTTAAAATAAAGGAGGATTCAAAGAAAAATTCACAGAATCTGCAATATCCTCTGTAACATAGTTCTGTTTTTCATTTTTTATTTTGGTCAGCCATCAAATGATAACTACCAACTGTCATTTTCGAAGCACAGCTATGTGCCACATATTGCACCATCTACCAAATCTCAGAAAGACTCAGTTCCTTGCCCTACTGAGAAAGTGCCCTACTGACTGTTGGCATGCCAATCTGCCTGCCACTTCTTCCTCACACTCAAAATTTGTCTGTCTCTCTGTCTGTCTCTCTCTCTCCCAATGATAAAACATCAACTCAAAACCCAAAAACTTATATCTAATATTGACTGCTCATTTGAAAGAATTATCTAAACTGTTAAGCTCAATTATTAAACTATTTGCACTAATATTATTACTATATGGCTGGTTTAACTATTACTACTCATAAAAAAGAGTCTAAAGTTCATTGTGTGACACAAAAAGGTCTTTATACTTGGGTTTCTTTTAATTTTGGTAAACTCAATTTCTTCTACATTTTCCTATGCTACTACGTATTAGGGTCTCATAAAACCAACTCTTAAAAATTTGTATATGCTATTTCTATTTCTAATATCATTTACTTCCTTTCTCTTAATACCCTTTGTACAAGAATTCATGTGGGAAGAAAATATTTTCAAATTCCATATCTTATGAAGAATATCAAACCCCAACCTACTTAAAGACTCCCAAAGAGGCTATGGTCCTGCCCACCCATCCTCACAGTCAGCAACCTTTGGGGCAGCCTTCCTCATTCTTCTCTTGTTGCACCTCCCACCCAAGTGCAACTTGCACGGCCTCAAATGCCTTTCTGATTCTTTTCTACTTCACATGTTCTAATCAGGAAATCATTAACTCTTTCATGAAATCTCTGTGGTCTACTCAGGCTGCAAGTGTCCTTTGTGCTTCTGTGTTTTCCATAGTATTATTTATGCTAATTATCACCTTATACATATTCCAGATCATTGCATGTTTGTCGTCCTAGGAGACTATTTGTGTTTGAGGGTGAGGACATTGTTTTATTTATATTTATCTTCCAGATACTTGGCACAATCTCTGTAACTTAATTCCTGCTAAACTAGTATGAATCATTTTAATTTGTAACGTATTACCATGACATCTGATATAAGAAAGTGCTAAAACAATTTTTAAAATTACAGATTCTGCAGTCTTTAGTCAGCATAAGCAATATAGGCAACATATACAGTATACAAGCCTGGAGGAACAATATTCAAAGATTCAAAAAATTTTTTAAATGAAATTATCAGGTTCAGATGATATCAGCCAACACTTGCATTTTTGGGGGGTTTTTTTGTTTGTTTTTTGTTTTTTGGTTTTTGTTTTTGGTACTGGGAATTGAACTCACAACCTCATGATTTCCAGATGGGTTGTACCACTGAGTTATATCCCCAGCCCAGGCCAACACTTTTAAAGATGGGAAAACACTGCCCAGATGTCCACATTATCTTTTTGCTATCTACGTAAATATGATTCTTTCACACTGGAGTACAGTGTAGAAAAAGTGCCTAAAATTCAACAACTAAAGTGATCTAAGCAACATAAAAACTCATCCACTTAGTACTTTGAGAGTAAGGACAATTATTCTCACTTTAAAGTGTTTTCAATTAAAGCACAGAATCTTAATGTTCTAGAACACATTATTGGTAGAGGCAGAGCTATAATTTGCACACCAGTCATAACAAATCCAAAGCTCACATTTTAAGTCACTGTACTATATTCAGGATAATTTTTCTCTAGACCACATAGCTAAAGGCTCCATGAAGACAGGGGCAGTCTATCTGACTCATCACTGTATATCCTAGGCCTATCAGAGTGTTTGGACCGGTTTCCAAGGGCCCACAAAGTCATAAGTGCATTGTTTATATAAATATAATAGTCTTAAGAGAGACCAAGTCAATGAAAACAGCTACATTTATTAAAAATTTATTGTAAGTCAGTCAGTGTTTTAAATGAAATCTATCATAACAACAGCAACACAGAACACATACTTGGTACTCAGTATATACCAAGATCATTTTAATTGTTTTCCATGGATTAACATAACTAAATATCACACCAATTCCATGATAAGGAATTATAATTTCATGCATTTCAAAACTGAGAAAACTAAGCTTCAAAGAGCTAACTTGCACAAGTATGCACACTCCATTTAGTAAATAAATGACAGGGATATAAACCTTTTCATCAGACAATAAAGCCTGCTCTCAGTTTGTAGGTCAGGCAGCTATCCATGGAGCTTTCACCCTCACAGGCCTTCATGTTCCTCAAGATTACGAGTGTATAAATACATTTTAAAAATAAATAAAATGAGCTCTCTATGCATTCTCCAGAAAACCATCTTCATCAAAAGAGAGGTGTTCACAGGAACTCAACGTAAGATGCTATCATATAATTTTACCACTTCAGGGCATACTCTGTCATCACATATTGAACCCACAAGGTAGGAAGTGCAGACAGGGTAAAGCAAATCTCTGAGGTGTACCCAGTGAAAAGGCAAGACAGTATCGAATTACAAAGTTACTTACATAAGCATTCATACAAGCATATATGTTCCTTTTACAAATGATACATTAGAAGCAAGGGGCTGCTTGGTCTTAAATACAATTTTGTGACCTGGAAAAATGCTTTGGCCAGGGAGCATTCAGCCAGAAGCAAAGAGATGAGGCTTGGCCTGATGGCTGTCAAGGTTTCAGTCTATACTCTCCCTTAGTAGGGTACCCTTACCCAGTGAACAACCTCATGACCTCAGGAGAGGCCTAGAGCTGCATGTCTGTACTTGAATCCCCAGCTCTATTCCATATAACCTGTGTCACTATAGTCATCCTATTTCTCTCTGCTTCATTTTTCTCACTTGTAAAATGGAAAGAATATCAACATGAACTACATAGGATTATTATGAGAAATAGAAATGAAAATCCATATGAATTGCTTAAAGCAGTTCCCAGCCATTACTGAGTATTAAAGAAGTATTAGTGCCATGTGTGGTGGTGCACAGTCGCAGTCCCAGCACTTGAGAGGCTAAGGCCTGAGGATCATGAGTTTGAGGCTAGTCTGAGCTACACAGTGAGTTCAACACGAGGAAACCTTATCTCAAAAAATCAAAACAAACAAAAAGACGTCTGTATATGTAATCCTAAAGAGCTTGTCCATATGAAAGAGGAAGCCATAGCATGAGTAGCAGGGCCAGTACCAATAGGTTTTAAGTCCCCACACTTGGTGGAGGAGGAGAATGGAGAGAAATAACTGCAGGATAAACTGTACACACAGTTGTTGGGCTTCCTTTTAAAGAACACAAAGGTATGACAACTCATTTTAAAATTGTCCATTCATCCCAGGGATGTGAGTCCTCTTTTATGAAGGTGGCAAAAACAGTAATTAAGAACCAAGAGGTCACAATAGCAACTACTAAACCAATCATATTCCATACATTTGTAATAAAGAAATTCTCACCACATACCAGTATCCCTGGTCTTTCAGTACATGGGCAGATGGTAAGAAATGTGTGGGAGCATCTTTTACAAGCTCAAAGTACAATGGCATTTTGAAATTTATTTAATTCTCTTCCCATTTTCAAAGCAAAATTCTCAAACACCCTAAGTCAGATGTTCCAGAACTGGTTTATATAACTTTCAAATACTAAACACTGCTGGGGATTTAGCTCAGTAGCATGAGCGCCTGCCTGGCAAGCGTAAAGTTATGAGTTCGATCCCAGGTACCAAAAAAAAAAAAAAAATTAAAAAAAAAATTTACTAAACACCAACATTTGACTAATCAATTTTTCAACAATAAATTGGCAACAGTTTAAAGAGGTCATTATGATCCAGTGTTGCAAGCACCATTAAGTATATTGCAGGTACTTAGAAAATTCTGTGCAGTATCTGTCAAATTTAAAGTGAATGCTCCCTTGGAGCCAGCAATTCTCTTAGAACAAATCTTCAACAGAACCCACAAAAAGATGTTCACAATATCATGTTTGTAACACTAAGAAATTGAAAAAGATCAAGAGACTATTCAGGACACTGGTTGGCTATGTCAAAGAGATCCACCAGAGGCTAAAAAAAGACCTTTACATACTGACAGAGAATTAACTGGAAAATATTAAATGAAAAATAAATGTCAGGACACTAAAATAATATGAAACATTATTCAATTTTTGAAACAATGAAAAAAAAATTGTGCTACACACATGGATACTGGAGGATCATGAATTTAAATGTTGAGAGAAGTGGAATGGAGAGAGATTTATTTCATAGTTTACTAAAATTTTCATGCTTCTATAGCCTAGCATTACTCCTGGAATTCACTGAAATAACAAAGATTTTTTCAAGTAAATGGGGCACTCAGAAATAAAATTATTTGCATGACAATATTAAAAATTTAGCAACCCATGAATTAGTTTGGCTTTTTTCCCAATTCATTTCTAACCACAACTGTAGAATAAAATACCTGTGAGATCTTAACAGACCCACCTTAGAAAAAGGGCTGGACCTTCATAAATCACGTTGAGAAAATTTCCCAATTTGTAGGCCCATAAATAGGGCTTAAGAGAAATGGGAAGGAGAAGACAAATGGCTCTTAATTTCCACTCTTTTGAAAAGTGAAAAATGAGGATTTACCAGCACAACTTCCACTTTCTCCTCTTCCTACCCCTCACAAAGTACTAGGGTGAAGCCCAACACCCTTGGTCACTGACTTCAAGCAGGAGATCGGGCGGCTCCACTTAGAGTGTGCATAGGAGATGAAAATAGAGGTGTGATGAGAGGGTAAGGACCAGAGGACTAATATATAAAAAAAAAAATGGTGGTAGCTGAGGCAAAGGAATCATTTAATGATGAAAAATACATGTGAAGAGAGAGAGAGAAAAAAAAAATAGAATGAACAGAAAAGCAGGAGAAAGTCATTTAAACCAAAACAGGAACTAGTGTTATAAATCAGGTGTCTAGTTTGCAGGACATCCCATGAAGATTTGGGTTTCCTTGTTCTATATTCTTTAGCCCTTGCCTTTCCAAGATTATTTCGCCTGTCGGAGAAGAGTGTTTTGACTCAAAAGTACAGAGAATCAGGTATGAATTGTTACATTTAATTCTAAAATCTTATCACCTGCTGACTTACTTCTCTTACACACAGAATGCTTAACCTGCCTGTGGTTTAACTACACTTCCCAAAGCACTTGTCTTCCCTAAGGGAGCTGGAGTGATTTAAATAATATATGGGGTCCAACAGCATCACCGGAAGATGCATTCCCTCCAGAGAAGGCAAGGAAATGGACTTGAGCGGAGGCTGCGGAATGATGCGCCTGGCCACGCACCTCCCCCACACACCTGCAAGGTCCAGAGACAGTATCTGCTTTGGCCTTGTCTCTGACCACCAAAAACAGAGAGAGAGAGAGAGAGAGAGAGAGAGAGAGAGAGAGAGAGAGAGAGAGGGAAAATCTCCACCAAAGCCCCCCAGAAACCTGGCAATCACGTGATTCGAGACAGCGCTAAAGCCTTCTCTGCACCGAAACAAATACGACTGTTTCCTCTCCTGAGTGAACGCCTTGCACAATTTCCACCCCGCCGACTGCCCCAGTCCGCTCTTCCTCTTTTCACTCCAAGCCCTATGAGGCCTTGTGGTACTCGCTTTCAACCTTGCCTGGCCTTGGGGGACTAGGGCTCGCCCCTCCTCCAGTCGCCCGAGGGGACAGACTCCTCCGGGCTGGGACACTCACCTGCGCGGCGCCGCTCCCGGGCTCCCGCGTCGCAGTCAGCGGCGCCGCAGCCACCGCATCGCCTGCCCGGCAGCAGGGACCCCACCCACCCGGCAGCGGTGTCCCGCGCTGCACTTTTCCAAGTCTGGGAAGTTTGCAGAAAGCCTGGAGGTGGGGGTGGGGGAGGGGCTCTGAGAGAGAAGCTCTAAGGACTTTGTTGTTGTTGGTTTGTTTGTTTGTTCCCGATCTCTAGCGAAGATTTTAGACCATATGCTGGAAGAATATTAGCTTTGCTCAATGGCGACAGGGCAGCAGCCTCTCACCGTCCGATCGATTTACTAAACAAACTGAAACGTGGGTGGGGATGTTAAACAGTAACCAGCAGATTCAAAGAAAACTGAAAGCAACAGCAAGGCCGCCAACGCCTCGCCGCGCTCATTCCCCTGTTCCCGGGGCGCAGGGACACCCGCCGGCGGGCAGGCAGGCGCATAATTCCCAGCCTTGGTCTTCATCGGCCTCGGCGGCCGGGTGGGAGTCCCCGCGCCCGGAAGGCTGTGACCGCCGCACTCCACACGCTGACATTTCCGTCCGCGCGCAGCGCTGAGCACAGACGCCCCCCGCCGGGGTGGACATGCACCCCGCCTCCCGCGTCCAGGAGAACCCGCCAGGTTGCGAGCCCAGCGCTGCGCCGGGTCCCGTCCCGTCCGCGCGCACGGGGTCACGCCTCATCCTGGAGGAGCGAACCCACGGGGGAAGTGCTAGGGGACCCTCGGGGGCAGGCAGAAGCCCGCTGACCCCGGAATGTGGCTCTAATTCCCAGCCCGCCAGGTCCAGCAGAGGGCGATGGAATCGCTAGAGGGGATTAGAGGCGGTCCTGGGGCAGCGCTGCGACGCACCGCTAGGGGCCTGCGCAACTGTTCCTCTGACTTGCACCTTTCTACGCTGAGATCAGATACTTCCCTGACGTTCAGAACCACCTTTCTGTGCAACAGTTCTGGGAAGAGGAAGGAGACTGCCTTTCCTTTCCCGGCCATTCCAGCTACCTGTGGTTTTGATCATTAAATACCTTTTTTACGTGTGTACCTGATGAAAAACATCTCCTTCTCCATCTCCTACCTAAGGTGACTTCAAGAGCCTTCTTCACCTAAAAGTGATACACTCATCCGAGGGGCTCTGGTCATCCTAGTCAGACACCGTTAACCAAGAATATAGTCGGAGCTGTGGTTTAAAAAAAAAACTCAGTTATTTAATTTAGTGTTTCAGGAATGAATGACTTCAGGTCAAACAAATAATTATTCTCCTGAGATAAATAGTTACTTGATCTGTAGGGTTTTTCTATTCCGATCAGAGGTTTGGCTGTTATTTTAAGACTGTAATAACAATTCCAAGGAGATCAAAGTACTAGGTGGTTTTTTATTTTTTTCCGTTTTCTTTTTAGACCGGGTTTACTAAACTTTCTCAGTTTCCTCCTTGAGAATATCTTCCTTGAAAGGCTCTTAAATACAAGTAATTGGCTGTTTTAGAAATCAGAACAATGGAGAGAGATCTCATACCGTTTTCTTTAAATCGTGCTTCTTGAGCAAAGCACATTCTTTGGGTAGTCATTGTCCACGGGATTTTTAAACCATCGCAATAAAAGTGATCACTGACACAGTCACTCCCTGGAAACCCTCCAGCTCGGCGAGGCGAAAGAGTGACTATTAACGGGTTATATTTGTTATGCAGGTCTTTCCTAGGTGTGCTGTTTACCGATCAACTATTGACATTTTCTTTAAAAATTTCCCCCCACATGCTTGGTTATTGAAGGTTATCTTAGTATATGCCAAAATGCAAATGTATAATTTCTACAAAACTGAAAGCCTGGGGATGGACATTCTGTACCCCCAGTACAGAAGCTTAATGACACCTGACATCTCTTGTTCCTAGCAGAGAAATCATATTTTAGCTCAAAAGTCTCAGTTTATATCACTGTTAATCTGCGATGTCAGTGGATTTGGTTTTGGATAATCAAATCATTATTGATGTGTGATAAGATCTACCAAGAAATAATCACATATTCCGCGGTTCAAAATTATTTTGACACAATATAGAAAACCTTTATCAGAGAATCTTATCAACAGGAGAATCTTATCAAATAATGTTGAGAAACTGTCGGGCATTCAAGGAAGGGAATTCTGAAGTCTTTAGTTATTATCTAAGACAAGCATTGCATTTTTCAATTTAGAAGAATCTCTGAGAAAAGTTTATATTAGCACGGCCAATCTTCCTGGGTCAGGCACAAGAAGGGAGGGATTTCAGATGAATAAATGGATGGATGGATGGATGGATGGACGCAGGACGTTAAGAGGTACAAGGAGTTGGCTTGGCTCCGGAGCTTGGCAGTTTTTGTTAGCTACACCAATGCCAGTCAAGCTTTAGAGCATCACTTACGTTGTTCCTGAAAGTAATTTATTACGATTCTCCATGGCTTGGTTTTAAACTGCTGAAGATGAAAAATGCGCTCTATGGAGAGTTGTCCCCTGATGCTTGGCAGGGTGCGTGGGGGTGGGCGGGAGAGCCACGGTGAGGACAAGATTGGGATAATTTTTTTCAGGGAAAGATTCTCAGAAGATAGAAAATTTCGTTTCGCTAAGTTGGTGGATAGGGGCAAATTATATATGAAAGTACTTATGTCGCAACTGCTGTTTAAACCTAAAACTAAACACAAAAGTAGTGGCATTAAAAAAGAAAAAAAAAAAACCCTTTATTTCACTTTCCTATGCAATGTCTCGTTTAACTTGTGCTTTTTGTATCTGGCTTGATAATCTTTTCATACTATTTTTGTGTTCTTCCCAACGCCACTCAGATTGTCTGAGTAAGAATTCTAGGTTTTCCCAGGAAGGGCTCTGGTTCTACTTGTGAAGCACCGTGGCCTCCCGCAGGGCACTCTGAGCCCGCAGAGGGCGAGGGCTGGGGGAGCGGAACCTGGGAAAAGGTCCGCCTGACTGAGGCGCTCAGAGACGGTTTCCGAGCGCAGTTCCGTACCCCCAGCGGCAGACATAAAGCCATCGCCAGCTGGGGTCTCGAGAAGTCCTCTTCCTGTGGAGCGCAGGTGGGGCGGCTGTCACCTCCACGCATCTGGCTGGAGAGCGCGACCCTCGGTGACCTCTGTGGCACCGCCCGGCGTGAGCGGTCGTAGTGCATGGGGATAAGCACCTGCCCTTGCTTTCGTGGTTTAAAAACAAGAGTTAGAGAGAGAGAGGAAGGAGAGAGAGAGAGAGAGAGAGAGAGAGAGAGAGAGAGAGAGAGAGAGAGAGAGAAACAGAGAGAGAGACAGACAGAAGAAAAACTAGAACGCTCTTACGGTTTTCCCCTTCCCAGGTGGTGTTTTTGCTTTTGTATTCCACCGTATTTTGGGAAAACCCTCTAACATCTTCAAAGCCTCCCATCTACAGAGGATCGAAGGTGAAACGGAGATTACAGAGCTACGCTGAGTGAGTCCCCCAACTCAGAGGATGGAGCTGTGCGTGACCCTGGGACAAAACAACGGGTAAAACAGCCTCCGCCAGAATTTTAACAACTCCCCGGAGGCCGCTGAATGTTTTATGCAGCAGAAGGGAAGGCTGGAATTCCGGTCCGGGAACAGCGCCGGTGAGGCTGAGACTGGGGGCGGGTTCAGCCTAAACCACAGAGCCAGGCCCTACACTAAGGGTTTTTCTCTTGACCTCGGCTCTCTTTGAGCAAGAACACAATCCTTTCACTTACCGACGCAGGCCAAACACGGGCAGAGATTGCCAGTGCAGTAAAACTGCGATTCGCGCACACGGTAAAGAGGATGCCTGACCCTTTCTTCTGCTTGGATTCTGCAATGACCTCCAATGAGTTCCGCCCCCCTGGTCCACCTCCTCCACTGAAGCAAAGCAGACTGTGCTCCTGTACCGAGATTTTGGTGTCCTGGCCTGTTACTAGCTTTGTCAGGCTTTCTGTGAGGCTCTCAGTTTTTAACTTGTATTTAATGTGGTGAAACAAGAAATAATAATAATAATAATCAGTAGGAAGCCCGGCTCAACAAAGGCTCAGGGGTTGATTAGTGCACCCCGCACCACCACTACCATGGAAGGAAGGAAGGGAGAAAGACAGGTGGAAAGGAAGGCTGACCAGACCCTTCCCTTGGAATCTGGAGGCGTCAAACACTTTAGAAACACTAAACATAAAGACTTCGCATAGGACACTAGACATCCTACTTGGCCCCACATTGACCAACATAAAAATGAAATTTTACTTTCTGCTGAAGTCACATATCAGGAGCAACAGTTTAAATCCTTGCAAGGAAGGCCACAGAATGCTCCCAGACTCCTCCATTACATGTTAATAAAACTATAAAGTCAAGTTTCAAATTGAGGGTCTACATTGAAACTGTTCTATATCACGTATCTGAATGAGACACTGTGAAAATTCAGCACTTAATAATTCCCAATGTCGATGTATGGTTTTTTGTGCCAAAAAAGCAAACTGCTAGGCTGGATCTCTTCTTTTCCCCACCCTCCTCTTTGTGAATTTCCTGCGAAGTATTGATTGCCAAGGTCTCTGCAAGATTTGCAAACTTTTACAGTCATTTATGGTGTATGCAATAAAAAGAGGTGATATGAGCACGTTAGTTCAAGGTGTAATGCAAAGATGTGTTCCGTGCCCTTGGCAACTATCTGTGCGCCTGTTTGTCTTTGCAGCACACACCCTACTCTGCAATGAACTCCTCTGGAACAAAGATTGGCCCTTTACATTTCCAGAGTTGTGGTGCTTTAATGGACAGGTACACACATTCAAAGCATAAAACTCAGTGATTTCAACTTCATTCTAAGTCAGAGGAAAAAAGCTTCTCATTAAAACTTTAGTAAAGGAGGGAAGGAGAATCTCTTTTTAAGTTTTCTAATTTCCTACTGTCTCTTTACATAAAGAAAATTAAAGTAAACTGATTACCAATTTACAACGTAATCCCCAACTATCCCTTGCATATCAGAGTTCTAGAGAAACTTCCACTGTGAGAAAATAAAAGGATTGGAATTACATGGTACTAAATACCACATTTTGGTTTGTATGTGTCTAAATGAGAAAGAAAAAAATTTTGAGTGTTTCATATGAAAACACATGTCTAGTAAAGTACAGGGTCATTGGTGGATTTTAGTTTTACAATTTTAAAATAAAGAAAGCAAATACACGAGAGAGCTCTTGTTTCACACTGTAATTGTACGTTGAATTTTAGTACCTTATGAGAAACTGTATACTCCTTTTCCAGTTTTACCAGTCTTTCTTTTCTTTGTTTTTTCCTTTTCTTTTTAAGCTATGTGTAAGATATTGGGTGAGGAGAGAGAGAGAGAGAGAGACTCATTTCTAAAATTTCCTACTCTGAACCAAATCGGTTTTCTCAACTACGGTTTAAAAAAAAAAAAAAAGGGAAAAAAGGCAATTTAGAGCTTCTAAAAGGTATTCAGAATCCTACACCTGCCATCTAGTGGACATAAGAGAAAATACCAATTTCAGATATGTAGCCTATGTTGGGTGGTTTTATTCACAAATCAAAGAAGTCTAAGAAATAGAAGAAAAATATGACTCTAATGCTAAAGGAAATGAAATAAATAATTGTGTTAAGGAGTTTTATGATGTAATCATTCAGTTATACTCCATTTCCTTTTGCATTTAGTAATCATTAAGGTTATTGATTTTTGCTCAGATAATTGATTTATTATTACACTAGTTTTTCTTCTGAATTTCCTCTTCATGTAGATTTTACCCTATTTCTCTTCTTTTTGATTAAATTCACTACCAGCTTTGGCTATGATTTGCAAATTTTAAAAATTTAAAAGAAAGCTAATAGGTATTATCTTCCTGTTTAAACTTAAAATATGCATGTAAACCTATGCTTATTTTTGCAGGGGTATTACACACATGCTTTTTGTGCTTTGTTATAAGCATTATACTCCTTCAAAATTTTACTTAACTAAATATTAAAAAGGTAAAGATTTACTTGGTTCCACAATTTAAAATTATATTTTTCTGAGGTTCATATTATATGGTATACATAGATTTGCTAAATTAAACAAAGTTGTCATATTTTCTTGACAGTTTACTCTTACCCCTTTCATGCTGAGTGCATACCATACATTATTTCATGGGAATTTAATTAGTTAACATATCACATCAAGTACTCGCAAAAAACCGAGAAGATTTGCATCAATAGGACCATTTTACAGTTAGGGAAGCTGAGGATGGGAATCTGGAAGCTGAAAGCACAGGACTGATGAGGTTCTCTAGCCAAGGCTCACCTGCGTCTTTCATTTCATGCAGTCTCCCTTAGAGAAAAGAGGCAACAAGACACCACTGCAATTCATGGTGCAGGGTGAAACAGAAACAGGATACTTTCAAAAGAAACATTTGGTTGAAAGCAGATAGTCTGGAAAGTATCAGATATACAACTAAAAAGAAAATAAAATCAGTTAATTACCACTTTTCATAAAAATCAAGTACTAAAAAAAATACATGCCAATAAGCAAGTAGCCTGTTCATTTACCTCATCTACTTAGAACAATTTTTGAAGAATACAGTGCAGACCTTTAACATAAATTTAATCCTATGGTCTCTGCCCGCTTGTACTTTGAATTTCAAGTAATGAAGTTTCTTATGCTGAAACAGCTCTTGAAAATTCCTCCCCCAGATTTTCAAAGATTCATAACTTAATTTTGCTGACCCAATAAGCTTAAGTATCTTCCCTCCTCATAATTTCATATTTTATTTCTTAAGCAAGATGCAGTATGCTCTTAATATATTTTTCTATTCTCCATATAAACTACTCCCCTTTTTAAAAGACAATTACTTTATAAATATGAGCTAAAGCATCAAGAATTTTAAATCACCCTAATTCAATGTATTTAAATTCCTTCCATGAATTTGATTTTGTCTCTATGCCACAAGAACAAGTTTTCTTTTCTGGAGCATATTGATAATTTTAGAAACTGTGGGTGAAAAATGGATAAATGATATAAGCTATATAATTTTGTTAATTTTGTTAATTTTTTGAAGAGCTAATGATTGAGCAGCAATGTGTTTTGTAGGTGTGAATTTAAAAGTAGTGAATACTTTCAAAAGCTGACAGCAGCTGGCTTGGGATTCCTGCCACGGTTTAATACTCTGGAGTGAAGCCACTGGTTCTGCCTTCCTGATCTCTCACATGCCTCCAATCAAGATCAGACAGCAGATAAAGGCTGAGACTACAGCAGCCAGGCCCTTTGTATCTCTCTTGTGTATCCATGTAGATCTAAGTGCACCTTCCCCTTCACAGGAAGAAATATTGAGGCTCTCACAGGAAGAGGAGATTCAACTCCCGTTTAAGGTTAATCCCTCCACCTGTGTTCTTGATCCCATCCCTTCCTGCCTATGCCCAGCCTTGTTCTATCAATTATTTCTTTTTCTTATATCTTCAAACTCTCTCCCTTCAATAGTATCTTCCCTGCAGGCTACAAATAAGTTCAAGTCTTGCCAACAAACCAAAAAAAAAAAAAAAAAAAATTAAAGGCAAGAGAAAAATTTGCTCTTTCTATTCTGTCCTCTTTTGGTATTGCCCTATTTTTTATCCATTACAGCCAAGAATCACTAGCCAAGGAGATATATGGTCTCCTTATCAACACTTCCCATTCACTCCTCTACCCACCCTAATCCGGCTTTAGTTGGTTCCACTCCATGGAATCTGTTCTCTGAAAGGGCCTTAGTGGCTTCCTCATTGCTAAATCCAATAAGGACATGTTCAATCCTTATATTAAGCCCACCAGTGTCTATGTCTAACCTTCTTAAGCATTCTTTCATCTGTATTTGTTACCTCTTTCATCCAACTGTCTTTTAACAATTGGTATTTCCTAAGATTTTTCTCTTAGACTTATTCTTTTCAGTTTTCCTCACAATCCTGAATACTGTTGATGATTTTTAAACTGCCATATAAGCTGTTGATTCCATAAATCATATATCAAAACCCAAAAATTTCTCTCCAACATATCAGTATTACAGAAGCTTTAACTTAACAATAAACTAAATCGTATTTCTTGCACCTTTCACAAGCACTTCAAGTTCAGTAATGCTACAAGTTATCTTCTCCCTAAATTTATGTTTCCTTTTGCATTGATGAATGGTGTTATCAGTCATCACAGTTGCCTAAACCAGCAACACTGGAAGCACTGGTAACTACTTTCTTCATTACCTTGAGTTAGCATTTAAGTTTATCTCCTCAAGTAAGTTAAAGATTTCATTGTTCCTTTACATAACAAAAAGTATAAGGTTAAGTAGTCCCATCCTAGTAAAGTAACTAAACCAACCCATTAGGGCTCAAGAACTTTCTATGTTCCTCCTACAATTCTTAGTTGGGACTTTGGTGCTCATAGCTATAATATGCTTCTTTCATTTCATCTGCATTCTAGGGAACAAAAAGGAGAAGCAAAAAGTAGCCAAGTCATAAGTTTTACCCCTAGCTTCTGTATCAGATACTGTATGAGATGAATATTTATGCTTCATTGGCCAAAACTGGAGCAAGATCTCATTTACAAACTGTGAATTAAGGGACGGTATCTTCAGTAGTCAAATTGTCAAGAGAAAAAATATTTGAAATTTTGTGAATTAGAGATTCAAGAGACAGATTCTTTG
Source organism: Dasyprocta punctata (assembly GCA_004363535.1). Lineage (NCBI taxonomy): Eukaryota > Metazoa > Chordata > Mammalia > Rodentia > Dasyproctidae > Dasyprocta > Dasyprocta punctata. The sequence goes on from RJWM01002814.1 coordinate 31,833, forward strand.
GAGGATGACAAAATGACAATGCTTATAGATACAAGAATGGAAGGAATTTAAGGCCATTTTCCCATATACTATAGTAAGCACATGTGAGTAGGTATTATGTAGGCAGACCTAATGATGACCATCTTATTCATATTTTAACCTTATTTAACCTGCCAATATTTTTATTAAGAATGCTTTTTAAAGGTTTGCATTCTAAGCATCCCTTTAACTTTAATGTCAACTTCCAGTACTTAACTAACTTCTACATCAGCGATGGTTAAATTGTCTTAGGTTTAAGTTACATTAAAAATTAAGTCAAAATTATGATTATTGTGGGCTAAATGTGCTCCCCCAAATAAATGTAATGCTTCATTCTGAGCCTAGCCATACTGGGTGTTGTTAGAGATTCCCCTTGTGTGGCTGTATTTGGAATATGGCCTCAAAACAAGTAACTAGGTTTAAATGAGGTCATAATGGAAGGGACCTAGTTTGAAAGGATTAATGTCTTTATAGAGAGAGACAAGAGGGATCTCCTTCTCTCGCTTCTAAGATGCACTTACACTGAGGAAAAGTCATATGAGAAGAAGAAAGGAAGAAGTCATCTGCAAGCCAGAAAGACAGCCTTCACTAGAAAACACATTGGAAAGAACATTGATTTTAAACTATTAGACTCCTAGAACTGCAGTAAGTAAATTTCTCTATTTAAGGCATCCATTCTGTAATATTTTGTTATAGTAGCTTGGGTACGCTAATACAACTACCTTTTATCTGATTAAGATTTTTTTTAGTACTGAGGAGCTGGGAGTTGAGCCTAGGAATATCACACTCAGCCATATCCCCAGTTCCATTATAAAATTTGGAGACAGGGTTTTGCTAAGAGAGTCAGTTTCCCTGGCTAGGCTCAAACTTGTGATCTTCCTGCTTCTCCTCCCCAGAACGCTAGAATTGTTGGTATATGCCACCACACTTAGCTTGATTAAGAATTTGTTGTGCTAATTTTGTTATTATTATTGTTGTTGTTGTTGCTGCTAAAATTGCAGGTAGAATTAAATCTCTGGAGTGGATCCTGACTGGTAAAGAAGGTGGTGAGAATGGCAAGGGAGAGTTTTGTGTGAGATCTCTACTAGCTACTATTTCCCATCGGTCAAGTTCTCAATGGCTCATATTTGGCTCATAGGGAGTTAGTTATATTTCATATATCTATCTGTTTGGTATCTCCTGTTGCATTTAGAAGCCTCTGTGTAGGCCATGTTGTTCAGATAGCAGTGATGGGAAGAATTAGAATCGCAGTAGTTAAGAAGCAGAACTGCACCCCTGTATTAACAGGATTAAGTTCCATTTAGAGTTGGTTCCCTTGATGGTGGTTAGGGGAAGTCCCTGAGGAGATGATCAGTGTGGTGATGTCAATAACTTGATCCCTATAGTCATGATCCAGATACTGGCTACTCCCTCAGCCTAGGTGCAAGAATGGACACAGTACGGAGCAGACTCCCCAGCTTTTCCACTAGGAGTAGTTGCATGAAGGAGAAAAAGAAACCTTAATTGCTTAAGCTGTAATTTGTGCATTTGTTTGACAACATACTACCAGCTAGCCAATTTTAACAAAAACAAAAAATTGGGGTACTACTTTATAAAGATGCTAAACCCCTTTCAAGAATGTGGCAATAATGAAAGAGCTGAGACCTACATGGGTGGTGAGAGGTTAGAAAACTGGATCAAAAACTATAATCCATGAGATGTGTCAATGAACCATTTGAAAAGCTATTGATTGTACTAACTTCAAAGTCAGATTTATATACATAGTGAAGTTGAGCTCCAGGAAACATGCTCTGAAAATAGATGTCAGTAGCACTATTTGTTGGCACTGCTTATATTTAGAAAGGCATTATGAGAATATAAATGATTTTGCTGACTTACAACCAGAGGTTAAAAAAAAAAAAAAAAAAAAACCAAACCATGTAGGGGACTTGTAGAGTTGCTAGATTCAAATACTTCCTAACTCCAACAATAAATGAAACGCATAGCTTTCCTAGCCTAAGCAGGTGACAAGGACACCATCATCATTGGTAGGTAGTACAGAAGCAAGGCCTAGAACAAAGTAGCAAAATAATTTCCGCAAAAGAGATTTGGAAAGATCTCCTGGCCAAGGGAAATGTTAAAAATGCAATGATCCAGGTATCTGAAAGAATATGGGAGTAACAATGCCTGTAAGGACAAATGAGTTCAGTGATTATTGCTAAATTGTATTCACTTTGCAGATTGGGAGTAATTAACCAGCAGGAAGCATAGTCATGTACTATATAATGATGGTTTTGGTTGAGGGTAGACAGCATGTACTCTGGTGGTCCCATGAGATAATGGAGGTGAAAATTTCAATTGCATTATAACATTATAGTTGATGGGATGTCAAAACAGTACATTGTTCACTGATTTGTACATGTTGGGTTGTAAACATGTACAGTGCACTGACAGTCATACAAAAGCATAGCACAAGCAATTCTGTATAATACATAATATTTGGTAATGAAAATAAGTAACTGTTGTTGGTTTCTGTATTAACCATACACTTCTTATCATTATTTCAGAATATATTCATTTCTACTTCTAAAAATTATTTACTATAAAGTAATATGCCCTGTAACACTGGCTTACAGTTTCATATATCTCACATTTACTGGGTGTGTACACGTGGGTGTGTGTTGTAGTACTGAAGATTGAATCCAGTACACTGGACTACGCTGAACTACACTGAACTAAATTCCCCAGTCCTTTTTATTGTTTATTTTCAGACAAGGTGTCCCTAAATTGCCCAGGCATGGATTAAACTTGTGATCCTCTAGCCTCAGCCTCCTAGAATTCTGGGATAGCAGGCATTGCTACCACGCCTGGATTATCTCATCTTTGATGGCATCAAAAGTCCCATTGACTGATGGACTTGGAGCATCTCCATTCGTGTAAACCCACTCTCTGCCACATCAGTTTAAGACATGTTTTTCAGAATATGTCTCTATTAAGCAGCACATGCCTCTATCTAAATGCGAAATCCAGAAAGCCTTCATCTTAGTCTAAAAGACCTTTATTTCCTGTAATGGAAAGGCAGACATGGTTAAGGGGCAGATGGAGACCTAACTGTTAGAATTACAGAGCTATTTGAATGCTCAACCATGGCATATCTATTGCATGAAGATCAAGGCACTGGTGGGGAAAACTGAATCCTAAATTGCAGTACGCAGTCAATCAGATGGATGACCTTAAAGATACTATCTCATATCACCTGTGGACTTGTTGGGGTTAGAAAAGTTGCTCACATATCTCTAGTAAGAGAGAACACATCCTCCATGTTGCAAAAACCTCTCGCATTCACAGGAGAAAGTCATACTTCTTAGGAACTGCCTCAACCTCCTGGAGTGCTGAGAGGTTACAGATAAGGACCACCATACCTGCTTTAGAGTCTGCAATTCTAAGAGGTTCCCACATGCTGCTGATACTGCTGTCCCAATGATTAAACTTTGGGTGCCTGTACTAATCCTTCTAGATGAATGTGTGTGTTAACCTCCAAATTCTTTGGCAGCTGTCTTAGCTACTTTTTACTCGTTGCTGAGACAAAATACCTGACGCCCATAATTAGGGAAGGAAAGGTTTATTTTTATAGTTTCTTAGGAGTTTCAGTCCATACTTAGCTGGGTCCAAGGCAGCGTGGCATGGAGGGGCTGCCATTCATGGCGGCTGCAAGCAGCAAGCACGGTGAGGAGAGAGAGGGCGAAAGCGCAGAAGAGGAAGACCTGCCTTTCTTTACATTGTATCTCAGCTTCACCCATGGGCGGGTGTAGCACTCACATCATCAATCCCCTTGCTAGACAACACCTATCGCAAGCAAGCACGGGACTTAGCCCCATCAAAAGTACGTGAGGACTTGGGGGTACATAGTACTACCGAATACAGCAGCCTATTGAACTCTGAGCCTAAGACAGTTAAAGGCACACATGACAGAGGTCACTTCTGCATGACAGTAGAATCAGTTCAACTCCTAAACTGTCTGAATTTGCTTTCCTGTTAATTGAAAGGGAATATAGTCCCATATGTACTTTACAGTGTAGAAATTCTCTTGAGCCAGCCCTCATGGCAGATTCAGAGAAAGACTAGTTTGGGCCAAGTAATTAGTAAAGAAAGTGTCAATTGCTGTACTGTTCAGCATACATAGGACAGAATCTATTCTAGATAAATTATCTGGAATTGATTTAATATGCGGTATTAAACAGCTTAAATAATGTTAGAAAGAATGAAGCAACAAATTCTAGGAACTGATTGGTCCTGTCTATTACTGTGTCTCTGGTATCTACAGTTGCTTTGTAATTAATGTAGATTTTTGAGCTAATGACTTTTAACCTAGCTTTTTATCACTCTGTTCACTCGTGGCTCATTAGCAACAAATGCGTGAAGGTTATAATTGATTATAATTGAAAAGTGTGTTTAACAACAAATTGTTTTCACAGAAAATTTACACTTATAATCACTCTGCACCTCTGTGGATGGGTAAAGTGTGGATTTACGCCTGACATTCTGAGTAAAATTTGTGAAGAGGTAAGAGATATCACACATAATTTTACAGAAGCAATCAGTTCCTACCCTTTACTGAAGCCATCCTTTAAAGAATCACTTAACTTTATTTTAAAATTATATGATTTCTTAGAATTATACATTTAAAATGAATTCCTCATACCTTAGTTATATCTGTAAAGGCTGATTTTGAAAGTAAAACAAATTCTTTTTGCCTTTTGAAAGATTTGTGAAAATGTTTACAATTAAAGACATTTGAAACTTTGAAAACAAATGGAAATGAAGAAATAATCAGACACTACAAAAAGAAATTTATTTTCATCTAAAAATGTTTTTAAACAAATTTTTTTCTGTATTGAAAAATGAGCCCACAGTGTAACCTGTTTCCTCACTGTACTTTATATATCTCATACAATACTTCGTTCATAGAAAAAACAAAGTCAAATTGAAGATGAGTTCTGGAGTAAAATAATAAATTTTGTTGCAGAGCATTAAAGTTTATTTTGTTCAATAAATAAAAATAAAACGACCAGCCAGATTTTTTGTTTCTTTCTATTTTTGTTTTTAGAGTCAGGGTCTCCTTATGCAGCCCAGGCTGACTTGAGTTTGTGGGGATGCTCCTGCCTCAACCTCCCGAGTGCCACCACACTCAACCTCAGCCAGATTTTTAAAACCTGAACAATTAAGAGATAAAGAGTAAAACAAACAAAAACCCCCAAAATCATTGTTATCACACTATTTTTAAGCAGCATAAGACAGCAAATATGAGAAAAGTTATATTTCCTTAATCCTGTACTCATGTGAATAAACCTGTTGATAAAAATATCACATGCTACCCACACTATTACATTATTATTTCATGCCATGCTCAGTACATTCTCTCCCCATTCCCTGTTACCATCAGTAGAAGGTAAATTGGTAATTGTGTGGTAACTATGCAATTAACTCATGTCGCCACTGTACCATTTCATTAGCCTCACAAAGAGTAGTATTACCCTTTTAGTGACCTCAGTATCAGTGATAACATCCTTAGCTGTTGAAGTGAAAAAAAAATTAAGTGAATTTAGTGTTGTAAAGGGTGATGGAGTGACAACAACCTTGGAGACTGGAGAATTTTTTATAACATGGTACAAACAGTACAAATGCAACCCTTTCTAAGCAGCCTCATTAGTATATCTCACCTGTTTTATTTTTCTTCTTCTGCTTTAAGAACAGAAGATTTCTTGCTTATTCCTTTGCTTGCTAAAGTACCTTGCAAAGTTACTGATTGTATTTGCAATTTTCTCCATGAAGGTTAATGGCTCTGAGAGCCCTTCCTATGTCATGGGTTCATTCATTTCCTTACTCCCAGAGAGTACTCATGCTAACAAATACACTTTGTGTGTCTGTTCTGAAACACAACTCATGCTCTAGAAATTCTTATTAATTCTCATCAATTAAGTGTCTACTTGGGATATAACCAAAGACCATTAAACATTAAATTGCTTTTAGAGAAAAGTTATTCTTATATTCAAAGTTGGATTTTTCTTCTTTGTGTTCATGTTCTTACTGAAAATAAAATTGAAAACATCATATACTCAGTGGTGTAGTATTTCCCAACTATGAAGTAGTGGGGAAGGGAATTCATAAACCAGAAAGTACCAGGTATCTTAGTATTTTCATCAGGATTCTTGTAGCTGGAACAAAATGTCTGACATACACAATTTAAAGGAGGAAATCATTCATTTAGTTCATGGTTTGAGAAATTTCAATCCATAGTCAGCTGGCTCCAAGACAGGAGTATCATGATGGAAAGGTGTGGTAGAAAAAAGGTCTTACCTCATGGCTCCAAGAACAGAAGGTAGAAAAAGAACACAGCAGCTAGTGGTAGCTTTGTCATGACTTCCTTTTCCTTGGTTTCTCCAAATCTTATCTGTAATTCCAGGTGGAACTGCAACCTGTGTCAACCTTTATTTTCAGTAATCCTGCACTGTTCTTTTTTTTTTAACAAGATAAGCAATTGATTATTTGAATTGACAGCATAATACATATTTATTTCCTCAGTAGTATATTTTCACTGTCTCAGTTAAGTTCTAGATATTTTTATAGAAGTAGTATGGATTTGATTTTCTTTAACCCTGTATAGTACTAATCATAGCTCTTCATACATACTTCTTTAGCTAATGTTTGTGTAAAGAATTAGAATGGAATTTTAGGAACTTGTAGCAGGATACATTTTATTTCTGCTGTACAGGTAGCTTAAGAAAAAGGCAGTATATCTGCTAAAAATGCATTGTCATATCCTCTATTTCAGATGCCAGGTGATTACCATTTCTGAGGTTTATTGCCTGCTAATGAACCAGATACATTTTTAATTGCATATCTTTGGCCAAATCCATTTCTCAACTACTAAGTATGTCTTCCTTTTACACCTCATGATGCTTAGAGGCCCTTCTCCAAAATATACAGGTATATTAGTCAGCTGTTACTGTTATGAAATGCCTGAGGTAACTAACTTACAAAGAAGAAAGGTTTGCTTTAGCTCACAATTTTGGAAGTCACAGTCCAAGGTTTAGGAGACCCATCACTTTGGGCCTCTAGGAAGTACAGTGGATGGAAATGGGAGCAAGTATGTGGCAAAGCAAACCATTCATCTCATGAGCCAAGAAGAAATCTATTCTCAAGAGTCCATGAAAGTTACAGGAGCAAGAGAGCTGAGAAAATTCACTGGGACCAGCAGTACATTGTGTAGACTGAAACTAAAATAGAAGCCAAGGAAAGGGCTTTACTTGGTCTGCCTTTTTGGAGATCAAGTTGGCAGCAAATGTCTTTTTTCTTTATGAGAGATCTACCCTTCTTCTATAGAAATGTTGTCCCAAAATAAATAAATAAAAAGGACTGGGGAATACCTTAGTGGTAGAGTACTTCTGGTTTTGATCCCCAGGATGACATAAAGATAAAATTAATTCACATTTTGACTTTATAAACAGAAAGTTGTGTTTGATACATTGAAAAAGTTGTTTCAAGACAGAAGATAATGTGGCAGTGACTCTAGGTCTCATATTTTCCTGGCCTTTGAGTTTTTATGGGTATTTGAGTCTTTCTGAGGAATGACTGAAGAACACAGGTATTGAAGAGAAGCACATGGTAGGGTTTCCAAAGCAAGGGCCTTTAAATTATGAAAGCAGGCATAGCTCAGCCTGTGCACATTGTGGACAAACTAGAGGAACCAGAGGTGAATTTGCATCAAGGATTGAAGTGCTGCATTATGAGAAATAAATACTGACAGATTAGCATGGTTTGCTCATTTTCCTGATAAACCTGTTTTAAAGGAGGCAAGAGACAAAAGTCTCTTTAGAATTTGTCTGACAGACAATAGAGCCATACAATCTTATCGTGCTCAAAGAATTCTTGAGCAAATGCCTTGAGCATAACATTTTACGTGACAACAGATGAACACTACTGGCCGTGGAAGTCAATTCTTTCAGGTCCTAGTGACAGTAGGAGAACAAACAGTGTCTGCCCTACCTGCTGGTGCTGTGGTGTTCCAGACAGTTGCAGAGCACACCAAGTCACTGGGACCAGTGGGACACCAAGTGATTTATTAGGTTCGAACTACATGAAATGAGACATAGGAGATAGGCAGTCATGTCATAAAACATGCCACAAAATATGCTGTTTTATTTTGTAGTAAATGTCTTTGTCAAGAAAAAGGCAAAAATGGAAAATGCAGTTAGTTAAACTTTAGTAGTGATATTTGTTTCTCAAGAGAGTTGATGATGTATGTATAATTTGTTCTAAAGATTTGCTGACCTCTGCCATGAGGCTGTAATGAGAGTTCTGACTGCCTAAAAACCAGAAAGAATAAGTCTGGAATGGTTGCTGATGTATCTTGATCACACTTATCCTTTTTTTTTTCTTTTTTTCTTTTCTTTTTTGAAACAGGGTCTCACATTATAGTTCAGGTTGGCCTTGAACTCACAACAATCTTCCTGCTTCCACTTCCTGAGTTTTGGGATCTGGTTTGCTTATTTGTTTGTTTGAGATAGCTTTCACTATGTATCTCAGACTGGCCTAGAACTCATGGTCCTCCTGTCTCAGCTTCCTAAGTGCTGGGATTACAGACATGTGTCACAATGCTAAGATAAAAACAATTATTTGATGTACCAAAATTAATGTATTAGAGTATAATAGATAAATTTATTTGCAAACCACACTTGTTCTTTTCCTTCAAACACAATTGAGTTTTCCAGCTTCAGAGGCTGCATACATTCCTGGATTTCAGTCTCTCTTCCATCTTCAAACTAGCAAAATAGCCTTTTTGTCTTTGTTTCTGTCTCTACATCTCTTTCACTGACCACATCCAAGAAAAGTCATCTCCTTATATGGAGTCATAAAATAAAACCAGGTCCTCTACAGTAGCCTCATAGATAATCTCCCCATATCAAAACCTTTCACTTGATCCCATCTACAAAGTCTCTTTTGGCATGTAAATTGACATATTCATGAATTCCAGGTTAGGAAAAAGGAAATATTTAGGAACAGTGGCTATTTTTCTACCTACCACAGCATCCAGAATAAACTATAACATTCTACTTACCCATATATAAGCTTCCACAAAGAAAAGTAAGTTTAATAGTTTCACAATTATAAACAATTATAGCCATCATAATGATAAATTACGTAAAAGAGAACTGCGAGGACTAAGAGAACATATGGTAGAAAAGATCTATTTAAAGAAGTCAAGCTGATAACTGAAGGATAGGTAGCAAATAAACAATCCATGATTGTCAACCACATAAAAAGCAGTAAGTGATACTCTCGAGAAAACAAGGCCAGAGTACAGAACATGTGTATAACAAGCAAGAAGAATCACACCGTAATCTAATACTAACTGAACAAGCAGGGACCAGATCAAGCAGGCTTTTGAGATTCTGCCTTATTTTTTCTATTCAATGTTAAGTGCAGTGAAAAGTCACTTGAGGATTTTAAGCAGAAGCAGTGTTGTAATTACATTTTGGGTTTTGTAAAATGATTCTGGCTTACCTAGGCAAAATGAATTGAAAGGGACAAAAGTGGATACAAGTTACTAAATGAGTTAATGCTAGATGTTATGACTCATCTACTCTCACGGATCTCAAAGTCCTCTTAATAAATCTCTGCTCTTCTCACACAAGCCTGTTTTTCTTCCCTTTTCTCCATGAGAGAAAATAACCCTCTAGTTCTGCAAGTCAGAGTCTAAATTACTTAGTCTTTCCTCTTGTCACTTGCTAACATCAAAATTCCACTGGTTTTGCCTCCTAAATAGCTGGTGATTCTCTTCTCATCTGTCCATCTCCACTGCCACCACTCTAGCACAGACAATACTCACTTTTGGCTTAAGGTATTACAATGGCTTTTTAACTAATCCCCCACATAGATTTGCTTCCATACTGCAACCATAGTGGTAAAATATAAAGAAAAACTGGTATTAAAATTTCTCTACTGCATTTATCATTCCATACTTCTCCCTTCACATGCACCACACACAGTATGTGCACATTTTCATAGGCGGTTCCCTATCGCTCAGAATATATAGACCTGTGGCCTTAACACAAATGTGTCATTCAGAGCCTGGTGACTCTTTATCTCTGTAAGCCTTCTGCTCATAACAACCACCCAGGCTCAAGCTCTCCTGCAGAGATCTTTTGTGTCTTTCGATGTGCTGTACTCTATCTTATGGTGAGGATTTTCAAGTGCTAACTTTTTGGTCTCTGTCTAGAATGCATCTTGGTGTGCCTAGATAATGCTGATTATTCTTGATAAGATAGATAAAGGAGTATTTCTCCAAGGAAGCACTTCCTATTACCTCAGTTCTAATTTTTTTGTTTTTATATTTATTGGTACCATGTTTGCAGTACATAATGATTACATTCCTCATGGGGAGTTGACACGTGTACAGAACACGATACATCTTGATTCCTTTTCTCATCACTTTCCCTCTCCTCCATCTTTTGGTCCTCTTTCCTTTACAAAAGACCTCTCTCCCTATTCCCTATTATCTGTCCTTTATTTTGTTTTTTATTTGTATTTTGGGTTTCTTGTGTAAGAGAAACTGTACAATGTTTAAGCTTGGGTGTTTAGGTCTCAGTATTGTCTCTTTATTGTCTCATTATTGTCTCTTCATCCATTTTCCTGCAAATAATTAAAGTTTCTCCTTCTGTATAGCAGAGCAGTATTCCATTGTATATAAATACTACATTTCATTTATTCATCTCTTGATGAACATACAGGCTACTTCCAAGATTTAGCTATTATGAATTAGACTGCTGTAATGCTACAATTATGCTGCTACTATGGGTATGAATGTGTCACTGTAGTATGAGGTTTTAAACTATTTTGGAAAGACGCTTAGAAGGGAAATATATGGGTCAAATGAATTTCTATTTTTAGTTTTTTGAGGACTCTTCATGATGATTTTCATAGTTGCTGTACTAGTTTATATTCCCACCAACAATGCGGAAGTGTTCCTTTTTACCTTCCTGGCTAACATTTGTTATTATTTGATTTCCTCATGATAACCATTCTTTTTGGAGTTAGGTAGGAATCTCAGGGTTGTTTTAATTTGTGTTTCTCAAATTCATATATTTATGGGTCATTTGTACTGCTTTTAAGAAGTATCCATTTATCATAGATGCCAAACTTTGTTTTGGCTCTTTAATTTTGGCAAATCTAACTTGCTGAGTTCTTTATATATTATAGATAATAGTCCTCTGTCCAAGGAATACTTGTCAAAACTATTTTTTCCATTCTATACATTATCTTTTCACTCTCTTGGTTGTTTCCTTTGCTACAGAGAAATGTTTTAATTTATTTTAATTTGTTGACTCTTGGCACTATTTCTTGTGCAATTGGGGTCCTGGTCAGAAAGCCCTTGGCTATTCCTACTCTTCAAGAGTTTTACCTATTTTTCTCTTGCCACATATTAAATGTTTTTGTTTTTTAACATTTAGATATTTGATCCATTTTGGTTTCAGTTTAGTACATGGTAAGAGATATGTGTCTAGATTCAATCTTCTCCATATGGATAGCCAGTTTTCACAAGACCATTTGTTAAAGAGATCATCTTTTTTCCACTGTAGGTTTTTGTTCCCTTTGTCAAGGGTCATGGAGCTGCATGTGTCTGGCATTGTACCCACATCATTTATTCTATTCCATTAATACACATGTCAATTTTCATGCCAAGACTGTATTTTTCATGGTAGCTTTTAGTATAATCTGATGTCCAATATCGTGTTGACCCTTGTTTTACTCTTGCTGCCCAAGATTGTTTTCTCTAGTTTTGTGAAGAATATTATTGGTTTTTTGATTGGGATTACATTAAGTCTGTATCAGTTTTGGAAGCATGGCAATTTTATCAGTATTGGTACTACCTATCCAGGAATAGGGGATATATTTACATTTCCTGATGTCTTCTTTGATCTCTTTTTCTTTAGAGTACTGTATTTTACATTGAGGAAGTCTCCCACTTCCTTGGTTAGATTAATTCCTTAGTATTTAATTTTTCTTGATGCTATTATGAAAGGTATTTTTCCTGTAATATCTTTCCTGGTGAGTTTGTTATTAGCGTACATGAACTCTGCTGATTTTTTTATGTTGACTTTGTACCTCACTGCACTATTGAATTTGGATATTAATTCTAGGAATCTTCTGCTGGAATGTTTTGGATCTTCTGTGTAGAGAATCATATGCAAATAATAATAATTTGACCTCTTTTCTTCTTACATGAATTCTTTTTATTTCTTTCTTGTACTTTATTGCTCTGGATAATTCTTTGAAAACCATATTGAACAGAAGTGGTGATAACAGACATCTTTGTCTTGTTCTCGATTTTAAAGGGAAAACTTTCAGTTTCTCCCTACTTATATGATGCTAGCCATTGGTTTGTCACAAATGGCTTTTTAGCAGATTGAGATAAGTTCTCTTATACCTATTTTCTTCAGGGTTTTATCATGAAATGATATTGGATTTTGTCTGAGGCTTTTGCTTAATCAATTGAGATGATCATGTGATTTTTTTGTTCATGCTTCTACTTATGTAATGTATTATATTTATTGATTTGTAAACAATGAAGCATCCTTGTATCCCTGAGACAAATCCTACTTGGTAATAATGTATGATATTTTAAATAATCTATTGCATTCTGTTTGTCAGAATCTTGTTGAAGATCTTTGGATCTATGTTCATTAAAGAGATAGGGTACTAATTCTCTCTTGTTGGTTGAATTCTTCCTGATTTTGGAATTAGGGTAATGCTCTCTCCTGGAATTAATTTTAGAGTATTCCCTCCATTTCAAGTTTTTAAAGATTATGATGAGTATTTGTATTAGATCTTTCCTAAAGTTTTTTGTATAATCTGAAAGGGAATTCACTGGGACCTGACATTTTCTTCATTGGTAGGATTTCTACTTCTTCAACTTCATTGCCTGTTATTTGATGGTTCAAGGTTGTTTTAATATCTTACTGGTTCAATTTTGGTAATTTATGTGTGTCTAAGAATCTATCTACTGGTTCTGAATTCTCCAAATTTTTGGAGTACCGGTTCTTAAAGTAGTTACTAGTAATCTTGTGAATTTTGGCAGTGTTCATTGTAATTTTACCTTTTTAATTTCTAATTGCATTGATTATTTTTTTTAAAATATTGGCTAGGGGATTATTTATTTTGCTTATTCTTTCAAAGAAATAGCTCTTTGTAGATTCTTTGTATATTTTTATTCTCAATTCTTTACTTTCTGCTCTGATCTTTATAATTTCCTTCCTCGTACTAGTTTTGGATTTGAATTGTTCTTGTTTTTCTAGTACATTTAGGTGTATCATAAGATTACTTATTTGGAATCTTTCTGTTTTTCTGATGTAGACATGCATAGCTACAAACTTCCCTCTTAAGACTGCTTTCATTGTGTCTCATAGGTTCTGGTACATTATACTGAGATTATCATTTCATTTTAAAAGCTGTTTAATTTCTTCCTTGATTTCTTTTGTAAGCCATTGATTACTCAAAAGGGTATTATTTAATTGCATGTGTTTGCATAGTTTCTGTGGTTTCTTTCACCATTGATATGTATTTTCATTGCACTATTATTTTAGGGTAACTTCAAATTTTTTTGCATTTGCTTAAATACACATTATGCATTAAGTGTGGTCTCTTTTGGAGAATATCTCCCTCCCTCATACTTTGATCACTCTCTCTCTCTGCTGCCTGCTGCCTACTACCATGCCATGAGCAGTTTGCCCTTTGCTATGCTCCTCTGCCATGCCACCCCATTTTGAAGTCAGCAGACTGAAAACCCCACAAACTGCGAACCAAAATAAAACCTTTCCTTCTTTAAATTGTGAGTGTTGAGTACTGTGCCTTTGTAATGAGAAAGTAACCAAGTCAAGGCCTGTTCTGCTAGGTGGCCTGCTGTATCTCTTTGAAGCTGCCTACACCATGCACTTACCTTGTGCCTACAGAGGTAGCATCCCCTTTCCAGGAACTGGGACTTCCAAATGGCTTTGTTCTTTTCTTTCCATTGTGGTCTCCAGCCACAGTGATTGTGGTCTCCATTGTAGTCTGTGCATTGTTTCTACAACTTCTCTGTAGCTTCTAATGTTCCTGTCAGTTGCATCCTGATTCTTAGCAATTTCTTCCTTTTGTCTTTTTGTAAAATACTACTTTCCAGCTGTCTAGATTCTGGATCTTGAAGAGGTTGAATTTTGCTGTTGCTCACTATACTGCCATTTTTTCTCCCTGTAAACTCAGTATTTTCAGCATCATTTTCATCCTCACATTCAAAGTTACGTATCTCTAGGCTGCATCTCTACCAGTGATAGTCTTTGGCTCACGCTCGGTCACACTTCCTAAAGCTGTCCTCTGACAGTTTGCTCAAAACAAGTTTACCAAAGTGAGGGATGCACTTCACAGGAAGTCCCATCCACTGATGGAGTTCTACACATGAAACACACTGTTGTCTACCAGTATGACTGCAATATAGCACACAGTTCCTTTTCTCCAAGTTCCAGTAGCTCATTGTACAAAGATTCCTGGCATAGCATCAACCACATTGCCTTTAGCCAGGAATATTTTGTGCATGAAGGAATCCTTGAAATCTTTGGCATAGGAACAACCTCCCAATTGTACAGTGATGAGTTATCTGTCCCTAGGACTCCAACTCAAAAGCCCTGCTGAAGGTCATCAAAGGCTCTGCAGTTGAGCGCTCGTCCCCAACAACCAGCAGCATCCCTGAAAGGAGATTTATTTTTTTAGCCATGTGTTACTGGTTGAAAAAAACCTTTTACAGTTCTGAATTCCGTATCTTTACTTTAATTCTTTCAATATTTTTGCCTTGCTGTGATTTTTCAATATTGGTGTCTATCTCACTGATGTTAAAAAAAATAAGAGAAAGGCATTATTTCAACTTGAGCTAAACATAGCTGCAAAACAGAATAAAACCAAACTTCTTATTACTATATTTGAAAACTTCATGGCTTCAATTTATAAATTTAACTCACAGATATTTCCTGTGATCAGACAACCCTGAAACTATCTTTGTTCAGAAAAGACATGTTGGGGTAGTTGCAACCTGGAAGGATAGGTTGTTCCTATCTTCCAGGAATTTGTTTTCATCTGCTTACCACCTGGTCCCTTTTCTAGTTAGCATCAGAATGTTCCCACCTCCAATTCTGCTCACATACAACGTTTAGGAGCCACTTTACACCACCACATGGAGTCTAGTAAGTTACAATGAGTCACCAATCAGAGCAGGATGGCTCAGTCAGTGCCATTCTCCAGGCTAACAGACACAATTTCTGTGAATAAATGATGCTTTAATATTCCCTTGATCATAGTATCCAAAATGTAGATGTGTGACTCAAGGTGAGACAAGAAGCTTCCTTCCATGAATTTCTACAGTGAAAGAAAAATATAGCACTTTCATCCTGAATCATGAACTGTTAAGAAATAAACCTACAAGAGTTCTCTTTTATAAAGGCACTTGAGACAGTAATACAAAAGAAAAGTATAGACTAGTGATGGTCATGGTGGGTGGAGAGAAAAGAAAGATTAAGATATTAAGAAAGAGTCATGATGCTATTTAAATCTCCCTCTAGTTTTGTTACTGAAATATGCTCCATTCTGTCTTGCTGTGGTTTGGTTATATGAGCCAATACATTTTATTTTATACTTGTTATTTTTGAGTTAGAATTTGTCACTTGGGGCTGAAATGTCATAATACAAGATTTAAAAGATACATAGATGTGCGTGAAAGGGTTGCAGAACATAATAAAACTACATAATTAAAATTCAGTAAATGTTCACAGAAATGATACATATGTGTGGAATGGTGTGTTGGCACATTCCAGGATGTGTTAGCAACATGCAACAGATTTATGAGCAAAAAGTTTATTTCTCATAATTTTGATTCCTGGGTGTGTCAAAATTAAGGTAGTGGCAGATTTTGTGTCTGGTGAGGGTCTGCTTCTTGATTCACAGATGGCTGCTTTCGTGTGTGTATTCCCATGAAAGAAATAGTGGAAAGAGGTCTCCGGGCTTTTTTATAAAGGCATTAATCCCAGTCATATATATGGAGCCGTCCCAAGTCTTCCCTTTCACTGCCATCACATTAGAGATTGGGTTTCAGGGTATGAATTTCGGGGGACACCAACAGTTAGTGTATAGTAGATGGAATGATAAAAGAAGGAATCATAGAAGTCAGATTTGGTGATACACACTTGTAATCTCAGTACTCTGGAAAAGTGTGTTAGGATGATTATAAGTTTGAGCCTAGCCTGGGCAATTTAGCAACTTAATGAGACCTTCCCTGTCTCAAAATAAAAAATAAAAAACGGCTCAGGATGTAACCCAGCACAAAAGCCCAGTTGACTTACTATTCCCTGTACTGCACACCACACACACACACACACACACACACACACACGTGGAATCATCATGTTCCAAACTTTGAGCTTGACTTTACATGGGAGGTAAGAGTTTGTTAGCAAAGAGGCAGGAAAAAATTCTCTCTGCTTATGTATGTTCATGAGCAAAGGAATGGAAGTAGACAGAACCTCTGAAATACACTTCTGATTTCAACTACACAGCAGTCCTTGACTATGAAGTGTTAGTCCATTTTTTCACACTTCTTGAAAATTCATGAATCTAAATATTATTTGGGAATAATAAGCGTCTTATGTTAAAGCATTAAAGCTCCTTAAAGGTTACTACTCATTTATACTATACTATAAATGAAAATGATTATTTCAATTTCTCCAAAATACAACTGATAACAACCAAATTTAAGGAATGCGTGTTTTTGATGAAGACCCCAAAAGTCAAGTAAAACCATTACACTATTGAAGGAAAAAAATGAATCTTGTTCTAACAATTACTAATTCTTATCCTAATGTTGTTGGTAATTGAAAGTCAATGACTTGTGACCAGGAAACAGAGAGAAAAGGGTGGAGCCAGGACCAAGAATATACCCTTCCAGGTCATACTCCCCATGACCAGATTCTTCCAGTCAAACCCCACCAAACAAAAAGTTAATTATGGGCTCCTATGATCCAACCATCTTCCCAAAGCTGCACCACTGAACATGAAGCTTTGGGGGGACATTCTAGATCGAAATCATAGCCATAATATTTTTCTCTTCTTAATGTTTCTTTACAAGACAATTGCCTATTTAAAGCAAAAGAATAACACCATGCTTTGGGTTTTGTTAGGTATGTAAGGTATATATGAGTAAAATGTCTGGTAATGATAGTACAAAGTCAAGGTGAGAAGGTGTCAAATGAATTGCACTGTTTTGAGATTTTGCATTTTATGTTAATTCATAAAATAATAGTCCAAAGTAAACAGTATATTAAAATTAGTATTTTTTTACTTTATTTCACATTCATCAGCAGGTTTTTAAATTTCTCTAAGGAATAAAGCTTCTTAAAATATATATTAATCATAACAATATCACCATTAATATGACAGATATTATTTCTTTAGTATAAGCAAATAGGCAGGCATAACATTTCCCCTACTGTCTTAGGGTTGTTTTGATTAAAATTGCTTTCTTCTATCAAGATCCAAAGAAATTCCGTGTATTACAATTGGCTGCTATGTGCAAATTTCCATCCCTCTTTTCCATACCACCTATAGTTTATTCTCCGTTAAGTTATTTGTTATAGAAACCTGGTCCTTTGTAGAGTTAGTACCCTACTGTTCACACTTCCTCCTCTCTTCCTGGTTACATTGTTTAGCATGTCTTCCGATTCCCTGTTTATACTTACTTTCGCATTCATTGTGCATTAAAATACATGTAGTTCTTAACATTTAAACACACTTAACATGTATAGATGAATGTGAGCACTACCACCATCAAGGGAAGAAGAATATTTTAATCCTCAGGGTACACACTAAAAGAGAAAGGTATAGCCAACAGTCCAGTAGAGGTGACAAAATGAAATGAGAAGAAAAATATTTGTATAATTTAAAAGAGAATTTGATCCCAGGTACAAAAAACTAAAACAAATAAAAAAAAGAGATGATAATAAATGGTAAACAAAAAACAGTGAAAATATAAAACAACAAGATAGAAGACTTAATTCTAATCATATCAACAGTTTCATTAAATATACATGGGCTATACATTCTAACTAAATGCAGAGATTAATAAGCTCTTTAAAAAGGAAAGTTTAACTCTATATCATTTACAAGTATATTTATATGCAAAGATGAAAATAGCTTAACAGTAAAAGCAGTATTTTATGGAAACAACAATCATGAGGAAGAAGATATGACTAAATTTATAGCCAATAAAACAGACTTCTAAATAAGAAATATTGTTAAAGATTAATAGGAACAGTTAATAAAAAGTTAATTCAAAGAAAAAGCATGTTATGTCAAATATGGAGGTAACTGATAATAAAGTGCAAAAATAGTACATGAAGAGAAAATTTGACAGAACCAAAGAAATAACCACATAAAACCTGCAGTTATGTTTGTAAATTTTGATACTTTTCTGAACAACTGATAGAAACATACTTTTAGAAAAATAAAAATTGCACCTTAAATCAGTTAGATTTGGTTGACATACAGTACTACATAAAAAGTCATACAAATATAAGTAGACAGTTTTCCATGTGTACATGGCATGATAACAGAGACAGACCATGTACTGAACAAAATAACTTATAAGAAATATAAAAAGATTGACTTTATATGGACTATGTCCTCTGAAGACAAAAATTAAGTTAAAAATCAATAGAGGACAATAAAATGCCCAAATATTTGAAAATTAAACAGTATAAACTTTAATAACACAGATTTTTTTTAAAGAAAAAATGAAAAAGAAATTTGCAAAATATTTCAGAATAAATAGTAACTGTGCAAAACGAATAAAAAATCTGGAGGCTGGGCATGATTGTCTATGCTTATAATCATAGTACTATGCTGTACTCAAGAGGGAGGCTGAGACAACCATACAGCGAGTTTGAAGTTAGCATGGATTACATAGTGAAACATTGTACCAAGTTAAAAAAAAAAAAAAAAAAAAAAACTGGAAGAAGTGGCTAAAGCAATGTTTAAATGATACTTATGGGTTTAAAGATTATATTAGAAAACATAAAAGGGTTTAAAACCTTTCTACAAAAAAGAAAACAATAAATTAAGTATAAAATAAATACAAGGAGAAAAATTATATATAATAGCATAGTTCAGTTAAATGAAAAACAGATCAAAATAAAGAAAAGTATCAATTTTAGAAGTTGGATTTTCTGAACATTAATAAAATTTATTAAATTCTACGGTGATCAACCTCTCCCTCAAAAATTGTGTGTGTTTATGTGTGTAAGAGAGAGGGAGAGAGAGAGACTAGAAATTACTATTATTAGGAAAGTAAGAAAAAGTATGTTACAAACAGTAAAACAACCAGAAAGCATTTTGAACCCTTCTGTGCCATAACTATAAAACCATGTAACTATAACGACTATGTAACTACTACATAAAATATACAATATTTTAAAAAATGCAACCTAGCAAAATTGATACTCAAAGAGATTAAAAATCATAATGCTCTATGCTTATTAAAGAAGATGAATCTGTGACTAAAATTCTTCCCACAGTGACAATTCATGGTTCACTTTGCTTCCCAGTCACCATAAGGTGAGCAGCTTTGTTCTACTACATGTCCCTGTATGATGTACTACTTTACCAAAGGTCAAACTCAACAGAACCAAACAACCATGGACTGACACTTCTGAAACCATGAGCCAACATAAATCTTTCTTCTTTCTTAGCTGATTTATCTCAGATATTTTGTCACAGTTAAAGAAATCTGACTAATATAAGAATTACATTACCTACAGTATGATACAAGAGTTTTTTAACATGAGTATTCACAAAGCTCTAATATCTATACTATAAAATTAATTCCACTAAATGAATGAGAATTGAAGAGACACTCTATAAAAGAGGAAATATAAATGGCCAAAAAAAAAAAAAAAGACGACTAGCCTTATTTTTAAACCAAAGGAATGTAAAATTTAACCACAATGTGGTACTATTAGATAACTGGATGATAGACGGAATTTGAAAAGTTATCTGAACAAATTTTGAAGAAGATATGTAGCAAATAAACTCACATTTACAAATAGTATTGTATACCTGAAGAACTACTTTGAGAGAAAAAATTCTGCCTTACAATTAAAAATATTCATATAGTAAATCCAAGTACACTGTTAGATATATTTCCTAGAGGTAGTCTTGTAAATGTTCTCCGCATTGCACACACAAAATTCTTTATAGTTTCAATCCCCAGCACCAAAAAATATTCTTTATAGTTATTTTTTTGAAATAGTTCTAACCTGGATATAATAGAAATGTTCATAAGTTGTAGAATGAACACATATATTTATATGTATGTCTATACAGTCTATGCAGCCATGATAATGAACCCACCACACAACAGCTATACACAACAGAAATAAATATGGCAAACATAATGTGAGAGAAAGAAATAAAGACACAAAGCAACACAGATATTATAATTTCATTTATATCAATAGCAAATTCAGGGAAACCTAAAATGTATTGTGAAATGTTTATATAGAGATGGTAAAACTATCAGAAAATGCAAGAAAGGAGTATGGGAGGAACAAATGGCAAAGCTTTGCTACTAAGCAAAACTATTTATTGACCTGTGTAGTAGTTAATTGATTGTTCACTTAATATATGATGAATATATGTATACTTATAAAACATGTTCTCTAATTTCACGATAAAATGTAAGTGCCAATATTTTCTTATTCTTTTTAAGAAGGGTCATTTACTAAACAGTAAGGTTGATATTTGGATGAGGAAAGTCTGATGCCAGAACCTGTACCATTATCCATTTACTAAAACATGCACACACACACGTGCGCTCGCGCGCGTGCGCAAACACACACTACCCATGGTTCTGAGGCAATGCTGTTAAATGTGCCAAATTCTTCTTATAGAATATTTATACCAATATTCTGGAAAAACACCGTAAGTAAGTATAGGCAATAAATCTCTGTTTCATAAATATGATTTTGTCTTGAGGCAAGGTTGAGCTATGTAGGACAGACTGGCCTTTAACTCACTTTGGAGGATATGCTGGCCTCCAACTTGATGCAATCCTGCTTCAGCCTCCTGAGTGTTGGAATTACTGTACAGGTGTGCACCAGCATGCTGGATTCATATATATGATTTTAATTCTTTCCATGCACATTTTTTTTTTTTGCTATGCTGGGAATTGAACCCTCTGTGCTAGGCAAGTGCTCCACCACTGATCCACCTTCCCAGATCATCTTTTGTATTCTTAAAACTTAATGTTTCTATATTTTTCTTGAGTTGATCAGGACAGAACTGCACTTAGAAGTCAAGAATTAAAGAAATCAATTTTGAACATCTTTGCTATGTGCTACTTCCAACGATGGTTTTAGAAGTCACTATTTGAATGTGAAATTATTATTTATATCAATATTTCTAAATTAAAATGTACTTTAAGAAATAAAGATACATCAGTGTTTTCCTCAGTTATGAAATTGATTGTCTTCTAAATTTTCATCCTCATCTTATTAAAGCTTTATGTACTACTTCCATGTATCTCAATACTAGAAGTCATCATTCATAAAGCTAGCAATGAAATTATACAAGAAAAAAATATTGCACATAAGAAAATCAATTCTAAGCAAGGATTTCACTTGGGCAATATGTGCAGATGATCCTTTCTGTTTAAATAAACATTGCTTAAATCTTATACAGTGATGTCACAAATGCCTGGCAAGGTACTCTACTAACAATAAGATTATTGCATTATGCAAATGCAGTACTAACCTCATAAACTTGCTTTCTGAACAATCCCCTCAACTTAGTATATTGAAAACATCATTGATTTCCTGGAAGAATACAATATGGATTATTTCTATAGCTTTTCTTTTCTTTTCTTTTCTTTTCTTTGCAGAGACATATGGCAAAGAATTCTTCTAACATATTTGCATATTCATTTTGCTTCTGCCTAAGAAACCTTAATAGGAATATTATTTACATACTATTTTTTATTACATTCTGATATATTAAATTATAAAATTGTTTTTCTTTCAATATTTAGAAATAGCTTCATTAAAAAGAAAACCTATCTTTCTGAAAACATATCCAGAATATTCATAAAATATTGTTAACAAAACATAATAGAAGAAAACAATGCGTAGGCTGGTTATTTTTTGCAATTTTATTTCTTTAAACAATTTATGGGCCAGGAATATAGTTCAGTGGCACAGCGACTGCCTGGCAAGGGCAAATCGTGAGTTTGATCCCTGCTACCAGAAAAAAAACAAACAAAACAGTGTGTGTTCCTTTTTATAAACCCTGGACTATGCTTTACTATATGACTATGGAGACCAGAATTTAACAGCATATATGCCTTAATTTGTGATTATTGGGTGAAAGATACTACATTAAAATATAAGTATTTACAAATTATTAATTGATAATTACACAATTTTTGTTTATTTCATTTGGGCATATATCTTAAGAGATCTATGACATTAAAAATATAATGCTTTTTTTTTTTTTTTTTTTTTTTTTTTCAGTAGTGGGAATTGAATCCAGAACCTTCACATCGGGCTACATCCCTCACCCTTTTTTACATTATTCAGTCAGGCTCTCACTCTCACTGAGTTGCACTTGAATTTAAGATCCTCTGCCTCATCCTCTAAGAATACTAGGTTTCAAAGGATCACC
The DNA here is from genome assembly GCA_004363535.1 of Dasyprocta punctata. Classification (NCBI taxonomy): domain Eukaryota; kingdom Metazoa; phylum Chordata; class Mammalia; order Rodentia; family Dasyproctidae; genus Dasyprocta; species Dasyprocta punctata. The sequence continues at coordinate 54,618 of RJWM01002814.1, forward strand.
ACCATGTCTAGCTGATGATACATTTATAATAAATGTCAACAATGTATATTTACTAGTAGTACATAATCAAAAGAGGAAAGCTCTGTGTTTAAAAAAAATCTAAAAGCAAATATATATCTACAGTGTATGATAAATTATATCTTATATGATCTTTGAAATTATTTAAATGTTAAGTTAGCATAAGAATAATTTATTTTTTAAAATGTACTAGTTTTCAATAATTTTGATAGAAGATGTAAGGTGTATTTCTCTGAATGGCCACCAGATGGCTATATGGGCCCTTTTCTTGATTGAAAGTTTTGTTTTGTTTTTGTATTGCTTTGTTTTTGTTTGTTTCCTTTACAGAACTAAAGACTTAACCAATTTTGCATAATTTCCATGGAATTTTGAAATAGCTGAAGTATAATCAAGTAATAGAGAAGTATATATGATGACATAAATGTGCATATAGTTTTGATTTTTGTGTAATGAAGATTAATGTGAATTAATTTTAATGAATCCCTAAATCACAGAACTTGAAAACATCTATCCATTTTGCTTTATCTCAGTCCAGACTCCTAATCTTATAGGTTAAGTGCTAGTGAAATAAAAGACGTACACTTTTCCATTTCTCCTTCAATTTGGGCTTACAGTCACTGACAAATTACAATTTTTGTGTATTAGTCAGATGATACAAATGTAGGATTAAAGAAAAAACAGCAAAACTACCTGTAAATTTGCCCTACAAATAAAAGAATAAAAGATAGTTTCTTTACTCAGGAAATTATATTTGTCCACTTTGCCTTCTGTCAGTGCATTTCTAACGAAAATTAGGCCAAAGAAAACAATGTCTAAAATAATTCTGACATGAAACCTCAGCAGCACATTTTGCTCAGGAATACAATTCTCTTTCAAGTAATTAGCTTTATGCTATCATGAAAAATAACTAAAATAAAAGCAGTGCAACTCTGTCAAGTGTTCCTATTTAATGTAATTGATACGTAGAAATATTGGCATAATGTATGGTAATTTAGGCCTCCATCATTTTTTAAAAATAACATTCATTTTGGTATAATTTATCAGTTTTATGGCAGAATATAGTTATGTATATTTGCAACTATGAAATTTTACTCAGAATAAGCATTTTGCCTTTTCTTCTCCCAAAATTCAAATGCTTAATTGGAACTGTTAGTACCATCTTGTTTTAGTCCAACAGCCATGAATGGAAATACAGCTTGAAGGAGTATGGTGAATGAGTGCTTCATGCCGTTTTGTAATGCGTTTACACATTACAACTCAGAGATAGTAAACTGTGGCTTTTCTGTTGCCCTCATCTGATCCTGTGTTGATCTCAAGCATCTATTCTCTGTGACAAAGAGGAGGAAAAAGAAAAAGAAAACCTTAATAGTGATGTTAATTTTTACTTCTGTCATCTGTATGTTTTAGATATTTTAAATTTCTTCCCACCTGGAAAGGCCTTCTCTTCCCTTATTCTTTCCCATATGCTATTATTTGATGGAGGGAAGGATACCCATCCTGTTGGTGGGAGTAAAGCTACTCTGCTTGGCTGCTATTTTCTCAGGTCTGGTTGTCTCCACAGAGACGACCCTATGGCTTCATATAACTGGATGTCCTACAATACTGTCACTGAAAATCACGGTCCTCTAGGCTTCTCCTCATCTCCCTATCCTCTTGAAACCCTTGAAAATTTCTGAATGCTTAGACCTGGACACACGGGTTGTAGGGAACCTGTCTACACTGCTTGCTATGGTTTGTGTTCCTATGACCCCAACTTAAGCCTCATGTAATCAAGGGCAAGGCTGGGTCTAGTGTTTGTGATCGGTTTGTTGTCTGGCTCTGGGATTGGTGGTGTGAGTGCTGCAACCACCTGTGGGTGGAGCTGACATACAGTGTGTGGGTGAGAGGAAGACCTGTCCTCTCTCTTGCTGGTTTGCACCTTGCTGTTTGGCAGCCGCCATGAATGGCTGCCCCGCCATGCCATCCTGCCTTGCAGCCAGCTGAGTATGGACTGAAACCGCCTTTCCTTCCCTAATTTTGGGCGTCAGGTATTTTGTCTCAACAAGGAAAGAAAAGTAACTCAAACACTGCTTGATAACCTGACACCTCCACTTTAACTCTTTTGTGAACCGTGATGTTCTGATGAGCAAGGAGAGTCTCTTCTCAGCTTTCAGGCAGAAAGCAGGTTACAAAGGCAGCTTTGTGTGGAAGATCCCCATCACCTCCCCTGTGTTTTACCATCTATCATTAAAACATCTTATCTCTTCTCTCAGAGCTGACTTTGTCCCCTTTTTCAAATCTCCAATCCAATCCTGTACCAACATTTAAAGTTGGTCTTTTCCCTTTGAATTGCACACAATTGTCTTATATCCTTCAGTTTTATAGATTTTTGCAGGGATTCTTCTCAAGATTTCCTCTGGCTTTGCTGTGGGATGGTTTATGAAAGAAAAAAAAAATTACTTCTTTCAACATTGCCTAATGTTTCAAACTAACCTCTCTATGAAAAAATATGTTAATTTGCATTTCAAAGGTGAACAATAACTACTTTATTTTAGGACCAGTTTACCTTCCTTCTGTGACATAAGGAATTAAAGAATTAAGGAGCTAAGGAGACATGAGACAACAGAACATATAGTGGAAAAATCCACAGGGATTTATTATCTCAACTAGACTATCAATGTTTCATTAATTAAAACAAAGTGGTAAAATTCTCATAAATAGTCACTGTACTGTCCAACCCTCAGCAGTAAACACTGCAGTGTCATAAAGTTTGTATTTGATTGCCCCTGTATCCCTTGCCCTACCACTTAGCAAGGCAAAAGAAAAGAGCATATTCATCAACCCATTCATGTATTCATTCACTCATTCACTTGGTGCTAGATTACCATAAAAAAAACTTACTACAATAGCAGTTATAGCATAATCCCCTTCTCATCCTGAACCATTTCTCTGTAGGACACTGAAGCTTCCAAGACATTACAAGGGCAAAACTGGGGCATCTGTTTATGGTTAATTTTTGTCACGGCACTGTTCACTTGAGAAAATTTGCTAGGAAAGAAATTGATTCTGTTGCACTTATTACTTTTATAATCAGGAAAAAGAGCATCATAAAAAGACATGATTTTGACCTCACACTGGCCCAGAGTTTGGCAGCTCTAATTAAAAAGTGAATGTACTCAATGTCTTACAGAATAAAGGCCTTTTATAACAAATAACCTTTTGATGGGGAAACCACACTGTTTGTACACCAAAAAGTAATTTTAAGGCTTATCTTGAGTTAATGCCAGGATAAATAGAAGTGGAGGCTTCTTGCCCTCCTTTTCTCTTTACTAAGGAATCAAAGCAGATGTATTCCAGCATTCTGCTTTTACAAATATTCTACTGCAAATTTTATATAGTTTACAAAGACAAAATCCCTTCCAGTGACATTTTGAAACAAAAAGGAAAATTCTCGATCTATGGTTGTGTGTTGACTAGATTTTAACAATCTGTAGAAAAGAAGTTTTATTGTGAGTGAAGTCAAATTTAATACTGCAGTGTTCCAAAGACTTGTCAACAGTTCATTTAAGGAAACATTAAGGAAACATCTCACTCTTGAAATTTAATTTTGACCTATTTTATAAAAGTTGGAAAGCCTGATTATTTGTTTTAGCTAAAAAACATTTTTTGGAAACCTGAGTTTATCTCCAAACTTAATGTATGGATCTGTTCCTGCATTAAAAGTAGGTTTATTTGGATAGAAATTTCTGACTGTATAGTTAAAAAAAAAAACTTTCCATTAATAAGTTGAGAGAAAGAATTTCAACAACCACCAAAATAATTAATTCTAAATGTACAGCCATTTTGCAGACATTAATCTTTTGACAAATGATCACTTTTATTGTGGTAATTAAGTCACAAAATGCTGGGCAATTTATACATCTGTACTTCTGATTACAACAAACAGATTTGCTGATGAGTAGATGAATTCAGAGTTTAAGCAGTTCTTTTTGTGGTACTTTGTTTATATATCATCTAATGTCTTATGTTTCCTTACATTTACAAAATCCTTTCATGAACATTTTATCTAATTTCATCTACTGATTGTAAGTGTACAGATCTTGTTACAACTTATATTTCTTCTCACTCATTTTAGAGGTATGTATGTTATGAAAATTAAGTCCGTTGACTAAGGTTACGTAATTAAACAGTGTAAGAACTGAGATACACTCAAATGAAAGATTTCTGAACCCAAAGTCTTTGCAAATACTTCGTTTTTCCTTTGGTATAAACATAGTACTCATTTATTCATTTTTTTTCTATTGCTGTTGAGAATACTGAGGCATCATGACAGTTTCAATTGATTTGTCAAGTTTCTTTTAAGTACCTCTTCTTAGCCTTAAGCCACAACTTTTCTCCTGCTAATGACATCTCTAGGCAGGGAAAGCAAGGTCTGGAGGATTGGAAATGTTTTCTGTTGTGCTCACACAGAATTTTCTCATTTATGGAAATACCTGCCATATAGTAACTACTCATTAAATAGCACCTAAATGCATGAATGAAGAAAGAAAAGGCAGGCCGTGTCTTTACATGGAAAGAATAACAGTAACAGCGTTTGTTTTCTCTGATTTTTACTCTTAAGTGTAGCAGTGAGTTGTGGAATAGAAACAGAGAGCTTGCTTCATTTTGTTGAAAGAATTATAATTTTTTCAAGACTGAACTTTTGGGACTTTTAATAAGTTCATAGCAAATTTTTTGATATTCAGAATCAAAAAACAATGAGAACTCTTTTGGCATAAAACAGAAAATGCATAAAGCAGAAAATAAAACCTCTTGTAATTGTTTTACAGCCTGTCATCCCTCAAATATTAGTTCATAAAAAAACTCATGAATTAATAAAATAAAGACATTATGCTTTAGAGATACAATCACACACAACTGATAATTAAAATTTCATTAATGGTTATTCTTTAGTCATATATTTCTTCGAATTTTACTTACTTTCTCTTGACTTTTCTCTTTTTCTATTTTATGTTGTCTAGAGCCCTCTTAATTGGGCAAAATATTTGCAGTTTGTTCTTCTCTGTATATAATTGGTTTTCATATACTTCCTACTTAGTTAATTATTCTTTCTCAATTTTTCACTTTTCCTCTGCGCTTTTAATTATATTTTTAAGGAAAGCAAGCAAATCTTTAATCACATCAATCTCTTGCTCTTAATCTTCTTATTCTCCACAGCATCAGTTGTTAATTTGAGGAATTCACAGCAGAAAGCACAGATACAGTTTTTAACAAACTCACAGGTGACTTTGATACATAGTGATATTTCAGAGAAATTGTTCTGGAAATAAATAATACCCATAATCCAAGCAGGATATTCTACACCTTTAGCCATTTTAATCCATTCTGCCTCTAGTTTCTCAAGATATAGCTTGTGATGAAGACATTCATGTAAACAAACAAATACAATGCTGGTGATGTTATAATATAATACAATACCAAATGCCTATTTGTTCTTTTTCCTTGGTTCCTGACACAGAAATCCTAATACTTTGAGACTTTCTGGAGAATAAGAGCATCTTTTCTTGTAATAAGGCAACTCTTGGTGAGCTCTTGGGTAGCTTCACTTAGACTATGCCATAGTTGGGGACCTGAAACTTTGAGCCCCACTGCTCTTCCTTGAGGAGAGGAGAGCTGCAGCTTGTTAACAATCAATTACCTTACAAAACCTACATAAAAATTCCAAACTGTGGAATTTAGAGCGCTTCCAGTTTGACAAACACATCAAGCTGTTGAGAAAGTGGCATCTCCAAAATCCATAAGAACAGAAGCTCTTGCACTCAGAAAGTTTTCAGACATTGCTCTGTGTCTTGTTATCTGGCTGTTCAACTATATCACTTACTGTATCTTTTATAAATATAATGAAGTGAAGCAAGCATTTCCCTGATAGGAAGCATTGTCATAGCAAATTAATCGGTCTCAGGGAGGTGGCCATAGGAACTGATTTATAGCCCATCAGCTGGACATGCAGTTGACAATCCACTACAGGCAATTAGCATCTAAGGAGGGAGGCACAGATAGAGAACTGAGTCCTTAGCCTGTAGAATCTAACTGTAAGTACAGGTGGATAGTGGCAGAATTCAGTTGAATTATAGAACACCCAGTTGAGGTCCACTAAAAAATGGCTTGGTGCATTAGAAAATACTCCAACATTTATTGATCAAAATTTTTCTGCATTGTTTTGAGTGCTGAATGTGTAAGGGAATAAATTTGTTTCTCTGATACAATGGACAAAAATTCAGTAACAAAAGAGGAAATTTGGAGTAAGAATACAACAGTAGGGTTAAAATCTCTTTTCTTATGTTAGTTAAGAGGAGGAAATATTGGAGCTATAATGGAGGGATATAAAAAGATATGCCAAGATTTTCTGCTGTTTATATTATGCTACATTTATATTTTTTTACATTGTCAGCAAATCATCCTCTTTTCTTCTCTTGTTACCTTAATATTTGATACCATAACATTAGTATTATTTTTACTTTTATGACCTATTAATACCTCTGTAGTCTCTACTCGGTCTTCTGCATGGACATTAAAAGTAAATACACACCAAATGCCCACATGTGTTGTACTCAGTGCTGGACGTTGGAGATGTTGCCGAGTAGTACAGATGGATTTCTCTTCTCATGAAGATGACAGTATAGCATAGGAAAAAGTACAGAATACTTTGCTCTTATCCAAACCTACTAAGATTGTTCTATCCTGACATTTATTTATTCACACAATTGCAAAGAACTTTTAAGCCATCTGTAATTTTCATGGTTTTTACTCATTCTTTGTCATTTCTCTAGTCATAGAATATCTAAGCATAACTTTTATTAAAAGATAAATTCATTTTTTGATGTTTATGATAGTTCTTAAAAGTTTTGAACACAATAGTTCCCTTTTCTTACTTACGAAGTACAAAGATGCTCTAATCCAACTGTGTTCTTTTGTTAAGGTTGGAACGCTGACTGGGAAATTATCTTTCATATGAAAACCAAATCCTGGTAACGTGGGGCAATACTTTAACAAGTGTGATAATAATAGAGCAACTGACCTAACCAAGCAAAAGCATTCATGTTTCTTCAAAAAATTGATTTAATCATGCATTGCTTTTTTCTGTCCTACTTCATGCATTTTTGGTAGTTACAGGAGGAACTTTTGAGCATTTCTAAATGTAGAAGAAAGTTTTTCACATCTCAGTGATGAAAGTGAGTTGAAGTTACTATCTTATTTCAAATGAACCATCCACATTTCAGAACCATGGTTTAATTTTCATTTATTACCAGTCAGAACAGGCAATACTTTAAGAAATATGAATGTAAGAAGAATCTGCAAGTAAGCACAGATAGCAAATGTTTTAGTACCATACACATCTTTACATGAAATTGCATTTCAGAATATATTGAATGTTAAAAACCTGATGCCTTATTATCATGATGAGACAGAAATGGAAAATGGCAGAGGACTACAGGCAATTTATTTTCATGACAAGCCTGCAATATCATGAAGAATTGTAAACATAAACCATTCTCCTTGCCATCTCAGGACTGTAATCTTGTCCTCCAAAGATGTCACACCTGGGCCTTACTTGTGTTAAATGACTTATTTCATATCTCCAGATATTTTTGACCATTCTGGTTATCAGGCCTAACCATTTATAAAATAAATGAATATTATTTTCATCAGTTTTACTGAGGAAAATAGTGTCAACATGGATTGCTAGATTTGAATATTTAGGAACAATCCAAGCAACTTTAAAAGAATTTAAGCAGTTTTGTTAAAGTACAGTTTTGGGGTTCACATTTTGATGTTTTTAAAAATGAATAAATTTCAGAGAAGATATAAACATGTTTTTAAAAAAAGGAATTGGACACTGTGTACATGTACCTTTGTGGCATACTTAGAGCTCTAATGACCTCAAGTGCCTAAATTATGTTTGCATTGTATCTTGTAGTGTGTTTCTGACATGCCAACATAAGATCAAATAAGTGTTAGAAAGAGGAGCTCATTTAAAACCACTTTAGAGACCTGTTTTTAATGATTCAAAACAAGTACATATTCATTATTATATGTACTTTATAGGAATAACAGTAGAAAAATCTTCACTTTTAAAGGTAAAAGGTTATCTTAGTTTTCCAAAAACATATTGTTATGATATACCAGCTAAAAATACTGACCTTGCTATAATAAAACATATTTTCATTGTGGTATATCCTTTGAGAAATACAATGTTGCTGTTACATTAAGGTAAATACTAGTATATGCCTATAAATTGTTAGATTCAGTAGGGGTGCTTAATCAAGGAACAGTGATTTATTCCTGCTTGCTTAATTTGCTTGCTCTCTTTATTTCCACCTCAAAAGCTTAACCTCAGTTAAGGAGATGTCTTGCCAAAAAAATATGAGTTAGATTCTTAGTATACTACAAAAAATTACAAAAGACTAAATTTTTAAATCACTAAGGAGAAGCACTTAATGATTTATAGCATAACTTCTAACCATTTTAAGCACATATAATACTTTAAAAGTCCAATGTAAAGATGGGACATTTTTAATTTGTAAGATCCACGTTTGCATAGAAGAAATAAAATTTTGCTTGTGTAGTTTTATGGCATTTATGGTTTCCCTCAGGTTGGTATGCCTTGGTTATATAATACTGTAAAACAATATAGGACTGGCTGTAAAAATGAGTAACTTACAGTTAATTTTATCATTGTACCTTATTTTCTTCATTTTATCTCTTGGGATTGTTGTAAAGATGAAGTCAGCTAATATATGCTTAAAGATATGTTCAAATATTTGGCTCAAAGACAGTACTCTATTACAGTTTTTGCTTGCTTTTTTTTTTCTTTTTTCTTTCTTCATTTTTTAAGGGGGTTTGCTTGAGAAAGGGTCTCACTACATAACTCAGACTGGCTTTGAAATAGCTATTGGCATCCCAACTGATTCTCCTGCCTCAGTCTCAAAGTTGATAGGGTAACAGGTTTGCACTGTCACACTCAGCTTATAAAGCTTTTTCTTATTACATTTGTAAATGTAAAATGGTATAAGTAGGACAATGAGAAAGTACCTTTAGCTTTTGGTAAATTTTACTTTATGAAGATACTGAATTTGGGCTGGATGAGATGATGTTGGTGTGATGGAGAGAAGAAAAGAGTGTTTCCAAAAAACTGAATATATTTCTGGAATTAGAGAAACTTCTGTGGCATGAGTCACTAAAAGTGTACTCAAAAGTGGAAGGCTCTGCTAATGAAAGCAAGGGACAGCTGGTAAGGAGGACATGTTGGCCTAGATGTAGGGCATTTGGTGCTATGTTGATGAGTTTTGACTGGAGAGGTGAAAGAGGATGTCTATTTCTATCACATGCCTTTCTATTTTCAATCCCATTTAGGTATATCTTGCACAAGTCGATAGGCTGCAGCAATGAGGAACAGAATACTCAAAATCAAACTGACTGAAGGTAGTTGAAATTAAATGATAAAGAAGTTTATACTTCCAAAACAGCATCAATGGACCTATGAAAAATGTTGCTAAACATTAAGACAAGACATTGAAGAAGGAATTAAGGATGCCTAAGGAAAAAAATAAAACAAAAGCTCAAAAATAGAAGAATAATTTCTCTATAGTAGAAATGTCATCTCAAAGGTAAAGTAATTGGTTGGCACCATGTACAGACTATAAAACTATAGAATGCATTAATATTTTCATGCATTTAACTGTGAGGAGACAACATTTTGAAAAAAAAAAGTCTATTTCTCTTTTTGCTTTGAGATATACTTCATCCTGGCCAGGCAGCAGCATTTGTCCATCTAGCTGATAGAAGTGAGTGGAGACAGGAAATAATTTCAAAGTTGTTGCAGAAGGAATAAAGTTATACTCAGTTTTTGCTATGCAAAATAGAATTCTTTAGGAAGACTACAGCTCAGAGAAATTACTTTCCATGACTTCTTTTTCCCTCTTTAGCATATCAGTAGGGTATTAGGAAGGACATGCCTCTTAGAACTGTCTCACAGGTAGAATAGATATGAGTGCATCTTTGACAGCAAGGCAGTTAAGAGGACACAACAGATAGGAAAGGAAAGAAGTATCTCACCTGATGTTTCTGTCATTAGGAATGGAGAGAAATAGAAGTGAGGGAAGAAAGAGGGTATTTTCCTTGCTTTACCTTGAGGCTCCCAGGCAGAAAGAATATGTGATTCTGTAATTTAAGAGAGAAAGGAAGAGAGACCAGGGATCCTGTCCCAGTTTTTTGTCTGGTTCCTAGGAAGGGAGAGTATTTCTTTCTTCTTCCAGAACATATCAAAGGCCTAAGAGTCAATCATTTTGCCCATCTTTTCCAGGAGCACATATGAACTCGTCCTTGGACTGTTTTAGTGATCAAATCAGAGCAAGGTTAGGCTGAATTGACTTTTCTACTCCCTGCTAGCAAAGTGAATGGAGTCATTGGAATAAACACCCGTTGCTTGGAGACTAAATAAAAGATATAAAAGGCATTATTGGCATATTTGAATGTTGATGTGAAGTAAAGAAGTTACTCAATCTCCTTTTATATACTTAATGTATAATATAAAGTCAAGTCTATTCATATGCAATTCTAAAGTTTCTATTTCATATTACACTTACAGCACATAGAAATTAAATGGAGGTTCTGAAAGATGCATGCATTCTGCAGGAAGAATTTTCTTTCCTCTTTCTTTCTTTCTTTCTTTCTTTCTTTCTTTCTTTCTTCCTTCCTTTCTTCCTTTCTTTCTTCCTTTTTTCCTTTCTTCCCTTTTTTCTTCCTTCCTTTCTTCTTTCTTTCCTTCCTTCACTCCTTCCTTCCTTTCTTCCTTTCTTCCTTCCTTCCTGCCTGGAGACAAGGTCTTTCTGTATATTTTACATTGACCTTGAATTCATGGAGATTCCTTCTGTCTAACCCTTCAAACTGCTGGGAATACAGGCATGCACCAACATGCCTGGCTCCAGAATATTCTTTTTGTACAAGTATGCATAAGCAATAGGCGAGTAATAGAAACAAAATATCTTTTGTTGTTTTAATTTAAAATTCATTTCTTTTTTTGTTACACAGATTATTTTCTTATAGTAAAGAATTGAGGGCAAGTGTAATAATATGTTCTACAGCTTTATTTTTTTCCAGATTATGGGATTTTTCTACCATACAAGAAACAATGTATTGAAATGAAGTTTTCTCTCAGTGCTTGTAATATGTGTTATCTTATATGTCTCTTGGTAAATTTGGGGAAATTTTATGTAGGTAACAGTGAAGTCAAAAATCACTTTAAGTTGATGGAATTGTTCTGAAAATAATACCTGCATAAATTTGAGGAAGAGAAGTGTAGAAAACCTGAGAGGCAAACTATAGACTGTAAATAGACAGAAAGGCTACACATTAATGAATACAATGGAGAAAATTCTGATTGTGTAAATGTATAAAAATAAAGTATTTTTTTGATTTGGAATGTATGCTTTTTGCACTATTTTGTGTAGTATTGTTTTTCTCATAGTAGGCACCTTACAAATTTTTGCTGAGTGAACCAATTGTCCTTGAGATCACCTGGAATCAGTTAGTCTAATACATTTACCTGGAATACAGAGTACCTTTTTCCACAGCTGAAGATTTGTCTGTCGCACATGTGACTAATACAGCCATTTCATTTCCTCCCTTTCATTTCCCTTCACATCCAGTCTGGGCTTTCCCGTAAATGCCTTCAACTGTGCTGACAGTTTCACCACTGACTACTGTGTGCCAGTGTGCAGGCCCAAGCGGTGCTCCAGACCCAGAGCAATTGCCCCTGGGCATTTCCCTTAAGTAGCTTGAACATTCAATTCTAGAGTTTGGTTTAAAAATATCTGCCAACAATGTACTTACGGTACAATAAGCCTTTGGATTTTTCCTTCCTTCTTTCTGTTTTTCTATTATATTTTTGGAAATGATTTTTCATCCACTAGTTACATCTTTTAAGACCTTCTATTCTTCAAAATGCTTCGTAAGTGACATTATTCTATCTGATGAATTTGAAAGAAACTCAAAATAGGATTGTTATAATTTTAAATTTTATTTTTATTCCTGTTGTTGCACAGCAAGGGCTTTTATTAAGGTTTTTTTTTTTGGTATAAATTACTGTTTGGAAACTTTAATTGGGATTTCAGCATACAAAACTGGGGTTTTCCTCAGCTCCCCCATTTACATACTGAAGACAGTATACAACTTAGGGCTCTTGAAGTGAATCCCTATATTCTCCCGTAACAGATATGACTATGGGCTAGTCATTTGGTCCTCTCCAGTTCAACTCCTTTTTCTGCATATCATTATTACTAGAGAAAAAAAACAAAGAGCTACAGATACGATAACATGTCTGAAAATAAGGTCAGAGATACTCCTCTACAAGTAGACTTAGCTAAGTGTGCCAGTGTCCTAGTAAGAGTACTCTCGCCTGCCGTCATTGCATCTTCCAGTGTAGCATTACTGTGTATTTTCTGAAGCTAAGGGAGAATATATATTTTCCATTAATTAGCAGCCCATAGATGGTAATTCCTTTTATCATGTGTTATGAGAGTTACTCTTGGTTTTTTCTCCTTCTCATTATTTTCCTCCTTTTTATTTTCCTCCTTCTTCTCCTCCTACCTCTTCTCCTCCGCCTCCTCCTTTTCATCATTTTTTGGTACTAGACATTGAACCCAAGGCCTCTACGAAGAGCAAAGAGCAAAGAGCAAGGAGCTAAGAGCTTTGGTTTGTTTGTTTTTTAATTTTGAGACATGGTCTTACTAATTTGCCTAGGTTAGCCTCAAACTTTGATCCTCCTGGCTCAGCATACCAGAATGCAGCAACTACAGATGATTTTTAGTGCTTGGTAAATTATCTCCATATGATACTTAATATTAAAAACAGAAATTTTAAATATAATATATAGCTCTCATTTCTCTCGTTGAGAAACTGAAATCTGCTAAGCCTAAATGAGTAGCCCAAAATCATATTACCACCTAGAGACAAACACTGTTCTCTAATCCACTTAATAAGAAGTAATGTTATTTTTATGTCAGAATAATATCTCATATTAATTGAGTACAACCAAGATCACATTCCTGGAAAATGATTACATTTCTCATTGTGATAAGAGTGAATTTTAGTAATCTTATTTTTTATAGATTTATATTAGAATCTGCTTTATCTAGAGCAAAAATTTCCCTCAAAAGTTAATGTATTAGCAAGCTGCAATTTATTTAAGGGCCCTATAACTAAGTTCAAAACAACTTCGTTTCCCTGTGTATACTCTTGAATTTCATTCCAGTAATCAAGTATAGTATATTTAAATGCGATTTAATAGTACTTAGTTGATATATTATTTAATTTAATGTATCATGCACTCATACAATGTCATCATTATAGTGCAAAAGCAAGTTTAGTGAATAAGTGCTGTGGCTTCAGCTGCTCCTTCAGTATTAGAATATAATTTTCTCCATTATTTATATCTATTTCATTTGATATCATGATAATTTTGTAATAAAATGCCTTCTTACTTTCCTGTGTGTAAATGTATATTCATGTCATGTCCAACATAATCAAGATAAAGTTGTGTTTAGCACAAAAGTTCTTTCAGAAGAAATGGTTTTGTAGAACAAAGGTCTACTAAACTAAAGCCATAGTACTATGCATGTGATGGCTTAATGGCTTTCTTAAGAATATTCTTGACAGAGCACATTTTGTTAAAAACAACTCTGCAAAATTAATTTGACTTTTGAAAAAATGGAAATGGTTGAAAGGTACAGATTTCCTGTTACAGGGAAACTCTTGGCTTAATGCTTCTGTGGGGGAGATAAAATATTAAAATGGAATTTTAATAGTCATTAGTATATCTGCCATGTCAGGATCTTCTTGCACTAGTTGTAACTTTGAGTGAATCGCTCAATTTCTCTGAACCTCTGATTTCTTTATTCTCTAATCATGAATAGTACTCTCTGCCTAAGAAGAGTGAGATTTTTAAGCTTGTGTTATCTGGAAAAAAGGTTTGCCAAATTTGATTTTTTCTGGGTCTTGTTCCATCAGTAATGCTCTTTTTTGACAGGTAACTTTGAGATCTTTCTTTGTCACATAACTCTTCAGGTCCTCGAACCATGACCCTAGCCTTTCTATTTATACCTCTCATTTTGCCTTCATAAAAAAGCTTTCTTGCACTTTCTTACCTGTGATTGGCCCATATAGAAGAACAGAGAATGTTAGAGGAATGAAAACTTGTTTAGTGTGGCCAAAATGAAAATACAGACAGAAAAAGTAAAGTTAACATAGTCAGTCAGATTTCCAGTTTCCAATGATTGTGTGAGAAACTCAGAAGTCATCATTTCATCCCAACAGCAAGTAAAATTTTGACCAAATGAAAAAAATAACAACTCTTCTTAGATCCATCAGAGAAGTGAGGTCAAAGAAAAACCACTGTTTCCTCAAATTGGAGAAACAGCCAGATGGATATAGAGAATCACAACTTACTGGAACAGAAATTGTCAAGCAAAAATCTCGAAGAGCACCAGTGCCAGGACTGGAAAAACCGAACTATAAATCATGATTTGCTGAAGAGTCTGAGAAAACAAGTCTAAAAGATTAAAAACTACTGTAGGACCAAATCATAGGAGGGTCACCACACTATTGTGAATTTTACCTCCCAGAACTTGAACTGGTTATCACAGTAAATGTCAAAGAAAAATCTCTTTGTATTTCTGGAAGAGAGAAGAGAATGAGAAACCATCATGAAAAGTTAACAGACAGTTCTGTTTTAACAAGGGCTACACTCAGAAAAAAATGCATGACCAGAGCCTAAACTATTGTGGTTTTCCAAAACTGTAAAACACTTAGAAGAGGCAAATGCCCAACTCTAGCCCATTCTACCTATCTTACTCTATCCAAGAAGGTGAAAAAGCTGAGAAGCAATGTGAAATTCACAGTCTTGGATTACAAGTTCACTACAAGATGAAGCCCTAAACAGAGGGCTGTAACACATCTCACACACATGACTATATTACTTTTTTTTTTTCCCTGGGAATCAACCTCAGGACCTCACATTTGTCATGCAGGCAGTTTGCTGCTGAGCCACATCCCCAGCCCACATGGCTATTTTACTGAAGATCTGTATATGATAGTTCTTTTTATCGAGTGTATCATTCCAGGTTGTCATGAAAAATTCAAACTCACATAAATGTGCAAAGTATAGCTTGAAGATGCAGAAAGCACCAAAATCAGACTGAGTAACTACAAAGATGTTGGAATGATCAGGCTGCACATTTAAGACCACTGATTTTTTCCCAGTACTGGGGTCTTTGAACTATGCTATGTACTCCTCCTCATTTAAAAATTCTTCTGTTTTTTAAAATTTTGAGACACGATCTTCCTTAGTTGCTAGGTAACCCAGACTGGGCTTTGACATGTGATCCTCCTGCTACAGCTTCCCCAGAGTTCTGGGTTTCCAAGCACATGCCACTATGCTCAGGTTAAAACCACAGATGAATATGTAAGAGGCTTTAACAAAAAAAATAGGCAACATGAAATTAAGAAGTTGAAAATTCCAAGGAAGAGATTTACAAAATCTTAAAGATGAAAAATACCGTGAGAAAAATGAAAAACACTGTGAGAGTAATGAAGAATGCCTTTGATGGACTCATGAGTAGAGAGACACAGCTGAGGGAAGATCTTTTTGTCTGAGGACAGTTCAAAAAAATTCCAAAATGGAAAAGTAAAGAGAAAAGGAATTTAAAAAAATTAATTTGAGCATGATAGTCAGAAACTGTGCAAAACTACAAAAGATTTACTATACATATAATGAGAGCATCAGTAAAAGAAGAAGGAGAAAGGAGAAGAAATATTTGAAGCAATAATGGCTTAGAATTTTCCCAAATTAATGTCACACACCAAACTTCAGATCCAAGAAACTCAGATAATACTATGTATGATAAATATCAAAAAAGCTGCAGTTAGGCACATCATATTCAAACTGCTAAGAGTCAAATATAAAGAAAAAATCCAGAGAAAAGACAGAAATAAAAAAAGTGCACCTTATCTATATAAGAACAAAGAGAACAATTATATCTGATTTTCAAAAAAAAACATAGAAGAGATAGTAGAGTAAATGCATTGACAAAAGAAAATAGCCTGGATATCTATTTTGCAAAATTAACTTTCAAAAGTAAAGAAGAAATAGAGTTTCTCAATAAAAAATTGAAGGAATTTATTTCTCATAAGCAAGTGTCTTATAGAAAATTTAAATGAACTCTTCAGAGAGAAACAGAAAATTATATAATCAGAAACTCAAAAAGTCAGTGCATAAAGTAAAAGGAAGAATATCAGAGAAAGGATAAGTGAAAATAAAAACTTACATTTTCTTATGAATTGATGTAACTGATATAGTTCATTTATAGTAATAGTAATAATAATGCATTTTGTTATGCATGCTTATGTGTGTGTGCTTATATATTTACTGAAATGAATGACATCAATGATACAAGGGAAAGAGAAATGAAGTAAAATTTGTTATTATAAGGGAATGAAATAACACAAGAAGCAGTATACGTCTGAAGCACTATATTGTTATTTGTAAGTTAATTTGAAAGAATTGTAAATGTACTATGTATTGTAATTTTTGTAGCAACCACTAAGATGTTTTTAAAAGTTTTTATAGTAAGAAAGGAGAGAAAGTAAAATCATAAGCATTGCTGAATTTAAGTCATAAAAGGTAAGAAAGAATAAAAGAAAAAATAGAAACAAACATGAAATGTTCACAAAAATTCTCACTTTTTGCTGTTGAAAATGCAAAATGTTACAACTGCTTTGGAACTGAGCTTAAAAGTTTCTTACAAGACTGAACATGCTCCAAAAATATGATCCAGATATTACCCAAAGATGGTAAATGATTCACCAAAACCTGGGCACAAGTGTTTACAGCAGGCTTTGTACATAGTAGCCAAAGCTCAGAAGCAACCAGGATATCCTCTGCAGATAAAGGAATGGACAGGCATATCCAGAGGGTAAAATATTATTTAGTCCCCAAGAAAAAATGAGCAATGAAGCCATGAATAGGGATGGAGGAATCTACAATGCATGAATGGGCTAACCTGAAGCAGCTTCATACTTTACAAGTTTAATTATATTACATAGTTTTTAGAACAGTGTAAAGTATAGGAATAGAAAAGTACCAGCAGTGGCCATAGGTTAGAGTGAAGGGTGAAATTAAAAAAAATAGAATTTATAGAACAGTGAAAGTATTTTTTATGATACTGTGATGAAACTACATACAGTAAAACCCTGGTTTGCAAGCATAAGTCATTCCAGAAACATGTTTCCCATTAAAATAATGGAAACTCAGATGATTTGTTCCACAAATCAAAAATATTCATATAAAAATATAATATGAAATAATAAACAAAATACAGAACATAAAGAAAGAACAAACAAATTAACCTGAAGAAAACCTTTGTGGTTGCTGAGGAAGACAAAAGAGAGAAGGGTTATTGTGTAGGATGACGTTCACTATAGTGGAGTCTCAGCTATCTATTGACTTGGTGGAATCTTATTACAAGGAACATATCTTATTACATTTCTTTTTGCCTCCTTTTAAGGATTTCACAGAAATGTGACATTGCATTTTCATTAAACAGATTCATCACTCACATTGCTACAGTCATATTTGGTTGGTATTTTTCTACAAAATATTGTGCTGTTTCTCACATTTTACATGTCTCCCTATGTGATAATTAACTAGGTCAACTCGAATAAGAAACACCTAAATAAATTGGATCAGTATAGTTTTGGGTGTGGCTGAGGAAATTTACTGAAGATTTGCTGGGATTCACTGTGTGTGAATGACATCAACCAACAGGTTTGCCCCCTAAATGGTATAAAATAAAAACAAAGAAGAAATGTTTGCTTCTGTTCATTTGGAGGAGCTCCAATCTTCGTCTTCATCTTGGATGTCATCTCCTGATTTCCCAAGCAGACTCTTAAGCCTTCCGACGCACACACCCTTTGGTTTTCTGATATGGACTCATACAGGACACTGCAGTGGGCTCCAGGTCTTTGATTGGTTCTTTCCAATCTCTAGCATGCAGACAAACCCTTTGCACTCTTCCACACCTGACTCGGTGGGTGGGCCTTGTAAACCAATCTTGTAAATTGTTATGCATTTATATATATTGCATTAAATCTGTTTTGGAATCCTCCACGTTTTTCTTCTCCTACTCTGCAGACAAAATCTCCATAACTTCTTGCTGTTGGGTGATGATCACCCACAATCCTATGAGTGAGAGAAGAGAACTGTTGTCTCAGTTCTGATCACATGACCTTCTCATCAGTGAGCCATTACATGCTACTTGTGTTGCAAAACATTACTCATTTATCAAGTTAAATTATTGGAAATATTTCCTCATCTTGCAAGACATTTGTAGAACAAGTTACTAGCCATCCAAGGTTTTGCTGTATATGTAAAATTTGTAGAAAATTGACCAAAATAGCATAAAGTATAGGTAGAACAAATATTAATAAATCTATCTTGGAAGTATAGCTCTTTATTCTTAATTCTTTAGGTTACCTTTGCACTTATTCTATATGAATCAAGCTTTAAGCTCCATTTTTATTTTAGGAAAAAAGTAAAACAACATTTCATAACAAAATAAAAGGAGAATAAAAATAGTTAATAGATTGACTATTGTTATCTTTAAAGTAGTTAATGAGAGTACTGGACCTGAGCATTAAAATTTCTCCAATCAATACTTGCACGAACCTTCCTTTTCAATGAGCTAAGGGATGCTAGTAGTATAACTAAATTTAATATTTTATCCTTTTCCTTTCCATTCCTTCCCCTTTCCCCCATCCTAGTTCCTTTTTTCTTTTGAACAATTTCTTCCCATTTCACAGTATCTATTATACACTTTAGACTTTATTTACTCTTTCAGTTTCTCACACCAGGAAGACAATATGATGTTTATATATGGGAATCTGATTTTTTTTCACTTATGAGTATGATCTCAAGTTGCATTCATTTACCTATAAATGTTTCAAGTTTATCCTTCTTTGTGGCTAAGTAGTACTCCACTGTATAAAAATTTCACATCATTTTTTATCCATTAACCAGTTGATAGGCATTTTGGTTTTACCAAGGTTTAGTTATTACAAATTGTACTGCTATAAACATGGGTGCACATACATTGCTGTGCTATGATGTTTTTAATTATTCTGGGAAGATACCTAGAAGGGGAATATCTGGGTTGAATGGGACCTCTAATCCTACTTTTTGAGGAATCTCCATAATGACAGTAGATGCAGTAGTATGCATTCCAACAATATAGAAATGTTCCTTTTTCCTCACAGTCCCTCCAGCATTTGTTATTGATTTCTTGATGATAGTCATTCTTTCTGGGGTGACAAGGAAGCTCAGTGTTGTTTTAATTTGCATTTATCAATTAACCAATGATGTTGAACATCTTTTCGTATACTTATATGTCATTTGTATTTCTACATGTAAGAAGTTCATAGTAATCTCAAATGCCCATTTTTGGATTGGGTCTTTAAATTTGGTGGGTTTGATTTTTTTCAGTTCTTTATATGTTTTAGATAGAAGTCCTTTGTCTGAGGGATAATTGACTAAAATTTTTTTCCCATTCTATGGGTTGCCTTTTCACTCTGTGACTTTTTTTGCTGTGGAAATGCTTTTCAATAAGATGAGATCCCAATTGTTGATTCTTTGAAGTATTTTCTAAGCAGTCTGAGTTTCATTTATGAGGGCTCTTCCTACAACTATGTCTCCAAGATTTCTCCCTAGTTTGTCTTCCAGTAGATTTAATGTTTCTGTTTTAATATTTAGATCTTTGCTCCATTTTAGTTTAGTGCATGGTGATAGACATGGGTCTAGTTTTAGTTCAAGCTGCATTAATATTTGAAAAGTATTTGTTTAATGTTCTTTGACTATACATATTAATTTGGAGAATATTAAAAAATTAGTATATCACAGTATTGTTTCCATTAGTCAGGTTTAATAGAGAAACAGATATAATACAAGATATATAAATACATAAGAGATTACAAGATAGGCTTATAATGATCAGTCATAAAGCTGGATGAGGGAGAGTGCTGAGAGTGTCTGCATGCTGGAGGCTGAAGGGTCCAGCCCAAGGACTGAAGCTTACTGCAGTATCTCATGTAAGTTTGTATCAGGAGGCCCATGGGTCTGCAACAGAACACCGAAGAATCCACGACAGAAGGCTGAAGAGTCTACGATCAAGGCTGAAGAGTCCCAGGTGGAAGCCAAACAGTCTGTGCCAGAAGCCAGGAGATGACATCCAAACTGAAGGCGAAGACTGAAGCTCCTCCAAAGAACCAGCAATCAGTCCCTCCTCATTTGCCTTTTATTGTATGCTAATCCCATGGGATGAGTATGACACTCACACCATTTTCATACCCTTCTCTTGCACAGGCTGAGAATATTACGAACTACCATGGCACCCTGCTAAATCATTTAGTTAAATTTCTGACCTTCTCAAACTGACACAATGGACAATATCCTAGAGTGGTAAAGTCTTGTCTTCTATACCCCAGGATGTAGAACTACTGAATCCCTTAGTTACGCTTCTAGACAACTCAATTTGACACAACGTATAAACCATAACACATACCCAGACACCTGACTAGTTTTATTTTTCTACTACTGAGGATTGAACCAGAGATGTATGCATGCAAGACAAGTGCCCTACTAGTGTGCTATGTTCATAGCCCTATAGCTCAATTATTTAAAGGAAGTTTTTTTCTAGTCAATAATAAAAAAAAAACCTCCTTTGAGTTATTTTGTAATGAATGCTTTGTTAAGAGCCTGTTGTGATACTAAATGTTGCCTTCTAAAATATTAATGCATGTATAATCATTGCCTGATACAAACCAAATGTTCTTTATTTCTCAGTTATTGTAATACAATATTGCATAATTTATAGTTAAGAAACAAGGATATTAATAAAGATTCTGAGACAATGTTGGCAAGAAGAATAAGTAGATAAAATGTGAAAGTATCAAGAAAGTGAGATAAAAATTCCAGCAGTCTGTGTTCTGGGATATAAATTTAGGAATGTTTAGGTGATAGGGTAGAGAATTATTAAGACCATTTATGATATGTGAGACTAAAGAAGGAGAAATGAAAAACATTAAATTTAAACCATTTCATCATGAATAAGGAATAGAGACTTTATTGTTTGGGGAATAATTCTAATATAGACAATTTGATTAAAAGTAGAATTTTATTTTAAATAGTTTAGTTTCAGATAATACCGTATGCTGCACACCTATTGTCCATTCTTGTTAACATCTTACATTACCTTATAGCACATTTGTTATACCTAATTAGTATTGATGTATTATTAATAACTAAATTCTAAACTTCTTTCAAATTATATCAATTTTCATAATGTTGTTTTTCTGGTTCAGAGTCCAAGCAAGGGCTACTAGATAATTTAATTTTAATAAATCTTTTGCAGTTACTATATTCAACTCTTTTATTAAAACATTATTTTGAGGCAGATTTTCATATATGAGCAAATCAGTCAGGCTTAATGTAGATTACTTGAGGACATAATGATTTAATCAACTTTGTAAATCTCTAGAATTATAACCAGATGTTAACTATTATCTGGAGACAAAAATTTGATTTAAAGTGTTAGGATAATCACTAAAATTATCAAACATAAATAATAAACTGAAAGTCAGAAAGCATCCCAGAAAAGCCACATTCAACAGCTTCTGAAGCTAATCATTTTGTTTTATTTCAATTTCTAAATGAAAGTCTAGCAGTGTAACTTCTATTGCTCTCAGATTTTTGGTGAATAATGTAAAATACTCATAAATATTGTGGTGTACATACTAAAATTAAGATCAGAAAAACGTGGAAACTTCCTTGACCCAAGTTAATCACAACTTATTCAAGTACCTGAATTCAGCACT
Organism: Dasyprocta punctata; assembly: GCA_004363535.1. Lineage (NCBI taxonomy): Eukaryota > Metazoa > Chordata > Mammalia > Rodentia > Dasyproctidae > Dasyprocta > Dasyprocta punctata. The sequence continues at coordinate 76,596 of RJWM01002814.1, forward strand.
GAGGAATTAGAAGCTCTAGTCCTGACACTGGTGATGTGTTAAACAGCACTTAACAGAAAAGATCACTTGAGTTGCTTAATTAATTTCTTAGCACTGATCCAGAATATCATGGCTCTGGTCATATTGCCAGGAAGTAGGGAAACACTTCCTTGTGGGTAGAAGAGGAGTACATTGGAATATTTTTAAAGTAAATAAATTTCCATAAATTTTCCTTCAAATTTCTTATGATATTTTATTGGTTCTTATTCTAAAAAATCTTTTGGGCTATAACAGAAAATATGCTGCATGAGTACTAAAGTGTTTGGTGGGAACATTTATTCCTTTCATATATTTGAATATATATTGATTTTTTCCCTTTTTCTAACATTAGAATTATTAGCCCGTATTTATTACCCAGGATAATGGGTTCCATTGGGACATTTGTATACATCACATGAATTCCTTTGGTTATATTCATCTCCCTGTTACTTTCTCTTATTTCTTTCTTCCCTATACCAAAACCCTTACTTTTTCTTAATAGTCCTCATCCTACCTTCATGTCATCTTCTGGCCCCTATCCTACCTATGAGAGTAACCATGTGATAACTGTCTCAATAATTAATTAATTGGTTAATTTGCTTAATATGAGGATCTCAAGTTCCATCCATTCCTCACAGATGATATGATTTTGTTCTTCTATATAGTTCTTCTTTTGGTATTAAATTTTTTTAGTTCTTCATATATTCTGGATATTAATCCTCTGTCTGATGACTATCTGGCAAAGATTTTCTCCATTTCAGTAGGCTGTCTTTTCACTCTGTTAATTGTTTACTTTGCTGTGCAAATGCTTTTTAATTTTATGTAATCCAATCTCTCAATTCTTGCTGTTATTACTTAGCTATATCAATATATTAGAGCTCTTCCCTTATATTTTCCTTTATTAGTTTCAAAGATTCAGGTCATTCAAGTCTTTGATCCATTTTGAGTTAATTTTTGCACCTGTCAAGAGATAGGAATTACATTTTAGTGATTACAGGTAAATGTTTGGGTTTCCCAGTACCTTTATTGAAAAAGCTGTGTTTTCTCCAACCTATATTTTGGTTCCTTTTTAAAAAATCAGTTAACTGTAGATTGGGTTTATTCCTGGTTCCTCTATCATATTCCATTGATCTATGTGTCAGTTTTTTGCCAATACCATGCTATTTCTGTTACAATTGACTGTATACTATATCTTGAAATCAGGTTAATTTACTGTCTCTGGCATTGTTCTTTTTGCTCAGAATTGCTTTGGCTATTCTGGGCTCTTTTATGTTTCTACATGAATTTTAGAAACTTTTTGTTGTTGTTCTGTAAAAGTTGTCAATGATATTTTGATGGAGATTGCTTTGAATCTGTACATTGCTTTTCATTGCATGACCATTTTAACTAGACTACTTTTCCTAATCTGAACATGTGAATGCTTCTTACCATCTAGTGTCTTCTTCAATTACTTTCTTCATTGTTTTATAATTTTCATTGTAGAGGTTATTCACCTCATTGGCTAAATTTATTGTCTAATTTGAGGTTATTGTATATGGGACTGTTTATTTTATTCTCAGTGAATTAATCATTGGTTTATTGGAAAGCTACTGTTTATTTCTATGTTGATTTTGTATCTTGTTACTTTACTGAATTTGCTTATCATTTCTAACAAACTTTTGGTGGAGTCTTCAGGATTTTCTAGGTATAAAATCATATCATGTATTTATTAATAATTTCCCCATTACTAGAATAAATTATCCAACAACCACAATTTAAAGGAGAGATTTATTTTGCCTCATGCTTTAAGAGGGTCCAATCCATATGTTATCAGTCAACTCCAAGGCAGAAACCATATGACAGAATGGCGTGGTGGAGGAAAGCTTCTTAACTACGGCAATCAAAAAGCAGGAAAAAAGGTATGTATCAAGAACAAGCATACACCCTTCCAAGTCCTGATTCACAGTCATTTACCTCTTCCCTAGGCCTCACCTCATGGCAGCACATTCAGCATGAGCTCATCAATGGACTAATCCACCTATGGGCATAGTGCTCCCACGTTCCAGTCACCTTCCAAAAGCCCCACCTCTAAACACATCAGACTTTGGGGGGACATTTTAGAGGTACACCTCAACGATCTGCAAATAAGGATAATTTTACTTCCTGTTTTCCTGTGTGTAACCCTTTTATTTTATTTTTTTCTCTTGCCTATTAGTTCCTGCTAGTTCCCAGTACTATACAGAGTAAAAATTATGAGCATGGACATGCTTTTCTCCATCTCTTTTATTTTAATTCATTGCATTGAATTTTTTTTATTCCAGATTTTAGAAGAAGTACTTTTGGGTTTTGGTCATTCATTGTCAGTTAGGGGTCTTTCATATGTTTCCTTAATTATGTTTGGGTAAAATCTTACTATGCCTAATTTAATGAGGGTTTTTATCATGGGGGATATTGAGTCATAGAGAATCTCTTTTCTTGTTGTATCTATTTGGAGTTCTAAATGCCATCAGTACCATGCCTCTTTGGAGCTGAGTCATCTGCTTGAGGCTTTTGCCTCACTTATTCTTTAAGAAAGATGCTGGAGGCATTTAAGACTGCACTGTTTGGGTATACAATGCTTACTCATCACAGAAAAAAAAACATAAAAGTCTTTGCCCTCATGGAGTATGGTCTTGCAACAACCTTTGGTCAAATACACATTTTTAGCATCTGAGTGAGAAATACAATACAGTACAGTTATTCTCTTGTGTTTAAATTCAAGTGATTATAGTTTTCCCCAGTATTATACAAGTATGACGACAGTATTGTGAATTCAATATTCCTCTCAATATTGATACAGATAGACATAGATATAGATGATAGATTATAAACCATAAAGATATAGATACAGATTTTTTGGTGGCCACCATGTTTCAATATTTATAAAAACTTCTTTTATGACAATATGCACCAAAAATTCCTTGTCTTTTTTATAGTTATTACATTGATTGCAATAAATTTTGAAAGGAGGATTTAAAGTTACAGTCTAGGAGTGTTTAATGAGAATGTCAGTTTACCAAATAAATATTATATCCTGGCAGCATAACTTTTCAACTTAAAGCATAGATGACCTGTATAATAGATATATACAGAGTTAGACTCATTTAGCAATAATAACTAAATCGAGCCAAATTAATGTTGGTTATATACATTTTGACATGCTCTTTGGATTAATCCTTTGACAAAAAGAGTAATCCTAAAAGCATTTGGGGCTGGATTACAAGTTGAATACATTTTGAAAAGCATTTTTTTCAGAGTATAAAATTATGTTAATAGAAAATGTAGCTGATGTATTAATAGTATAAATATATTATTTTTGAAGATTGCTTAACACAGACTATTCTGTAGGAGGAAAGTATCTGGTCTAGAAAATGGTTCATATATATTTTCACATGGGCTTAGCCAATATGCATATCACTGCTCTATTAAGGCTCAGAAAGTTTTTAGAGAATTTTTTTTATTTTCCATTGACTTATAAAATATAATCTGCAGGTTTTACACTAAGAAGATGTTTGTGAAACTGAAAATATAAAAAGTGGATTATCTTTTAGAGATTATTCAATTTTGAACAGTCATATATGAAGTGCGATTTGCATTACTTTTAACGATTCACAAATTTGGAAATCTTGAGCACGATTTTGTTTTTTGAGATATTTGTGCAGAAATGACTTACTGTTTCAAAGATTGAGTAGCTCTTCTCATGTGATTCCCAGAAGGCTGTATTTGTAGAAATTTTCTGAGTGACCTTATATAGACAAAGAGAAACAGAGATACTGTATAGCTAAAAATGATATACCACTGGCAGCCACAGTTCACAGAGTAATTGTAATACTAAACATGTCAGAGTTGACCAAACCTCAGCAGTACAGAGCTACAGTAAACAAATAATTAATATAAAAGAGTGCAATGGCATCAAAATTTTAGAATTTTTATAGATTGCTTACATTTGTAGATTTACTTAATCCTACTCCATATCAAGTTATTTATTATGTCCATTTTAAAGATTACATATTTAATGGGCAAAGTGACAAACTGCATTTTATTTCTTAAATATTACTTTGAATAAGTTGAAATAATATACATGAGAAAAATAAAGTATATTAGTGGCACATTTAGAATACCAAAAATTTCAGAATATAGTTAGCATCAAATATTCATAACAAGATAGAAAAAAATGAAAGGAAAAGTTTAAAAATGATAAAGAACTCAGCTATTTTGCAGATATGAGCTAATTTATCTATTCCCTTTTTTGACACAGATCATTATGTTAGTCTTATTACATGTCACACATGTACCACAAAATTCAAATACTTCAATACAATTTGTCAATAATTTAAAAAATCTGTTTGAAAGTAACCAATAAGCACATGATCACAGAGATTATAAGCTTTAATTAATGCATTTCTTACTATAAAGAAAGTGGTTTTAATAAATTGTTTGTTGGTCCTTTGGTATTGTCTCTTGAATTTTACAGAAATCACTTGTTTGCTTCAGAAGATGAGCTGGGAAATGAGTATGAAGAATACTGGAGTCACACATAAGAGTCACTGCACTGAGCATTTACATTCTTTCAGTGTGTTACCTGAGGCTGATGAATTTCCTAAATTCCCTTCAAGACTATGTACAACAGACTTGCATCTTCACTGTGACTCTGTCACTTACCTAGTATTTTGATTTCACTTATGCTTTGTTTAGTATTCATTGCCTTTTGTAAGAACTGTTTCTAACACTCCATGCTGGACTGCTACCTCTTCCCACTGTGTAGTTTGGTGCCATGAATTACCTTAAAGGCAATCTCTGACATTAACTTTGTTCTTTCCACAAGGTAAATAAAAGCTGGAGGTCCTCTACCACACATTCCTTAAGAATATGAACAACTTGTGTCTACTTTATTTCCTTCCTCTTCACTTGCCCTTACCACCTCTTAGAGAAAAGTTCAAATCACCATTGGTTTCTTTCTTTCATTTGTTCTCAGCTCGTGGCCATTTTTTAGTTCAAAATCAGTCCAACAAAAGTCATTCTTGCCCAGTCAAACACTGACACAGAAAGTTGAGAAAGTACATGAATGCTCTCCACCAAAGCCTCACAGAGTATGAAGGTCTTTCCCTCTCTGCAAACTCCTTTTGCCGCTACTGCAGAATATGTGTCCCCTGCTAACAAAACAGGCTACATGATGGTGTAATCACCTACTTGATTCAGCAACATTCTGCAATCTTTCCCCTGAAACAAACATTTTGCCATCACTTTTCTGCTTTTCCTGTTATCTAAGAGAAGAAAGACTGTTCCTTCTAAAGTTTAGTCATAGAACTTATGCTCAAAATCAACAGTTTCCTTTGCTATCAATACATTTTAAAAAGTATTAATTTTTGTAACCTAAAAGTGTCTCCAAATTTCTTTTTCTTACATAGTACTTTTTCTTTCCATGACTTTTTGTACATTAAAGAAATACTCACTTTTAAAAGAGTTTAAATTCTTTATTCTCTTTTTATTTTCATTCTTAGTTACCTTTTCTTGCAGCTAACATTTCTCAGCACCCACTGTTTGCCAAAGTTTCCTTTAGTCCCAATTTATTCATTCATTATATTTTCTGAGACCTACCATGTTGCTGACTCTATTTCTGTATGGGATTGTTGAATTCAGGGCTTATAGGGGAAAAGATTTAACAGAGGACACATAATTTATAGGATTATTTTATAATACTTACCCAAAGAGTCAAATGCAGACATGTGTAAGAGATCTGTCCACACACTGAAGACCTAAAGAAACCAGTTAAGGGCCTGGATCCCACGGCAATGTCCTGCACAAGTCCAGCTGAAGACTTAGAGCCCATGGCAGTCTCATCCAAGTCTGTATCAAGGATCCACACTGGAAAGACCCAAAGGTCAGTGGCGGAACCTAGAAAGTCTCCACCAGTGTGGTGAAGGATCTGTGCCAGTAGGCTGAGGGATCTGTACTGGAGGCAGGAAGTGACACTCAAGGTAAGGACCAGAGCTCTCCTGTAAAGAACCTCAGCCATCCTCAGTGATAGTGAGGGCCTAAACTCCTCTGATAATGAGAACAGCTAAGTTCATATCACAACGTCAGTGTGAAAAACTTCTCCAGGATAATCAACAGCACACCATCTTCTTCTCCAGTTCTCTTTTCATGCTATTTACAACTATTCTCAGGTGTGCCTCCCACACCCAGAATAACACTGATTCAGTTCAGCTGGGTGTTACAATTTGACTATTAGTTACTATACCACAGGAGTGGATGCACAATACGCAAGAGACCAAAAAACTCTGCCTTCATGAGCAGAACCAAGTGTTGGACCACACAGACTGAACTCACTTGGAAGAGACAATTCAACACTGTTTTGAGTAATAAAACTAAAACGCATTTTAAAAAGGGAATATTACGTACATATTTACATTCAGATAAATACTGGTAGTTTTATGTAGATACTGAATGCAGGGCCCTTTGGAAGAAGAAATAAACAGTTGGGAAAGGAAGGAAGGAACCAGATAATGAAGGATATAAGATTAAGACAGTTGAATGTCAGTCCATAGCAAATAAGAAGCCATCAATAACTTATCAAAGGAATTAAGTAGAGTAACTTCAATGATATGAAGAAGTCTGAAACAGAAACTAAGGCTGTATAAAAGACAGAGAATCTCCTGACTTCTAGGATTTCCCTCCCCAGCCTCTCTACCATATTAACAGTCCTTCTCAGTTTGTTCCTGTCATGTAGCCTATCTTTCTCTGTATGTTCCTTGACTCTGTTGTGTTGGTTATCAAGCTATTTCTCTTATAACCTTTTATATTCTGTTTTGTGAGTCTGGAGTTGAGACTATGCAAGCGGCATTTCTCCTGTTAGGTTTCACCCAAGGGGTATGACTGGGAAGCTCCAGGAGGAGGAGGCAGATACTGTTTTTGCTTGCTGTTCTGGTCGCTTTAATTCTTTATTCCTCTCAGGTGCAGCATTTGGTTCCCATGCTCATGGGTTACAATTCCACTTTTTGTTTGTTCTGTGTACTGATCCTAAATAGCCATAATCACATCAGAAACATTAAAATCATCCACCCAATGGCACTTGTCTAACCAATTTCCTGTATTAAATTTGTTCCTTTCAAATAGTACAATTATCATTTTGCTACCTTAACCTGCCGCTACATATGAACATTTATTTTTTCTCCCTCCATACACTTTCCAGAAAACATTACACAGAACTCTCTTACTACTGAATCTCCAAGAGTTTCTGTTTGGCACTTTTTTCTTGAAACAAAATTTATTTCCAACTAACAGAAATAAAATTAGTATCAGAGAGACTGGAGTGTTCAAGACATTTTACTAGCTACCATAATGTGTGTATAATGAACAGTAGTGTTGTCTTTTCTCCCCCTCCCTCTTCCTCTCTTCCTTTATTCCTCTCTCTTTTTCTGTCTCTCTCTCAGGGCAGTCTCCATCCATAAAAATATAAACTTTTTTATTCTACATTGTCAACCAAAAAACAACTTCAATCATTTCAACAATTGGGGTATTTTATTAAGCACCATCACTCTTAGTATCTTTTGCTCATTTCATCATGAGATTAAAATGATGTGATCATTTTGTTCATTTTATATCTTTTATTATTTATTTACTTGCGTAGTTCAATTATTTATACACTGACAAATCAAAAGATTGACATTAAACTGGCTTGAATATAGCCATTCCCGTTATGTAAATGTGCTTTAGAATCCACATCTTTCTCCTCTTCTTCCTCCATGACATTTTCTCCTGACTAGACTATTGAGGGGTGAGAGGAAGAAGGGAAGGAAAGTTCGTAAGAGGCTGTTAACTTACATAAACAAAGTAATAGCAGTTTAAAAATTGGAAGAAGAAACGTGGTAGAACCAGATGGCAAAAAGAGGATGCAGAAATTGAGGAGTCAGCGGCACTATAAAGAACAAACATTGGCACTATTTAGAAGCATGGAAAACCAAATACCAGTTTGAAGGGAGTCATCAGTCCTTTTCTCAGGAAGTAAATTCATGTCCTTTGTTTGAATGAATGAGTTCTCAAACTGCTAGATTTCAATAATGAACTAAAAGCTACATTATTTCTGGGATATGTTTAAGAATTGTTAAGGGTGATAGATCAACAGGAACTAGCATAATTTATTATATTCCAGCCAACAGAGTAAAGAATAAAGACAATTCTGTGTAAAACTCACATGAAAAAGGAAGTCAAGTGTAAAAGAAATCGGATCTTATTTTTTCCTGATCTTAAGCCAAATATTCAGTTAAGAGGTGAACTTTTCTTCCAGCAAAAATGTTTCTTGCCAAGAATGTAGAGGTAAGTTATCTTACTCCAGGCCAACTGGGAATGAATTATGAAAGCAAAACTTATCTTTTGGGAAACCAGATCAACTAAAGATCTGATGTAAAATGTTAAAAGGAATTGAATCCAGGAAGATCTGGATTCTAACTCAGTCTCAGAGGGAATTCAAGGATTTTGTGGTTTCCTCCTTTTTTTCTATAGAATCAAATTTTACAGCTCTTATATTTATAGGAAAAAAATGGTTTTTTGAAGTTTGTATATGCTATGTGAGATCCTTAAACCATTATTTCACTTAAACAGCAGCAGATGGTGCATTCAGCTTATGACAGTTCTCCTGATGAGCATGTGAGACAATGTTCTTTAAATGTTTCCATAACATCCATAACAATTCCATTATACTGATGATCAATACTATCTTTGGGAAAAAATTACCCACAAGTTATATCAAGCACAATGATGCTATCTTTTGATGTTAATAGTAAAAGTTATAGAAACAATATGCTATGTTCATAATTTGATTATATAATTATTCAGTTATGTTATGATTTTTAAAAGTAAATTAACTAAGAAACTAACTGTATTTAAAGAAGAAAATAATCACTGTCACGTAAACTTTTTAAAAATACCTTTTATGTGTGATTGGCCAGTGTTACATTCTTTGCAAATGAGTAAAACATGTGTACTAATAGAGTATTAATACAGAAAATGGATTTATGAACTACCAATCTTCTTTCATGTGAGTTTTGGATAAAATTTTCAGCAAGGTTTCTATCTGTCCCTTAGTTGTAGGTTGCACAAGGGAAGAAGGCTGCACAAGAGTGTGAATAGTAGGAAGTCTTGATTACTGGAAGCCATCTGAGATGGGTGTATTTACCATACTCCTCAATAGTCACTTGGCAGAAGAAACCATATTATATACTGGCCATTAGACCAGGTACTAATTATCCATTCTTAAGTGCATTTTGTAGAAGGTGATGCAAATACAGATGAAATGTCAGAGCTATTTCTTGATCTCAAGAATATTTTGTTGGAGTAGAATTTGTTAATAATGACTGCATTGTTAAACTCTGCAGTGGCATGTCTTAAATCCAGGAAGTGAAAATAAAAGAAGGATCATTTTACAATTTTCTTGCTCTGGGAATTTTGAAAGTTTATGTTGGTTTCACTGGTTAGAGTATTTGTGATATTTGAGGCATTTTTCTCTCCCATTAGGAGGGATTATGATACAGTTAAAAACCTTGCAGAAACATTTAGTCAAATTTTTGATATGTAAAAGATTTTATCTATTGACAGAAATATATTGAGAATTAAACATACCTTAGTCAGTAATCAGTATGAAGCTAATCAGCTAGTATAGAATTCAGAGACCAGAAAGGTTTTTATTTCCTGAGGGAAACGATAAAGAAATGACAACCGAAGGGTATGGTTAGCACACAGCACCTAAAATGGCACCCAGAGATCTGGGTTTTACAAGATCACATCTTTGGGGACTCTTTTGCCATCATGTGACTCACAAACAATGGATAGAACATTGTAAATACGATTAGATGTCACCTTTTGACATCACCTTATGGACTTGGCCTCTTTTAATGGCTCATCTGCTTGCTTTGTTGCTTTAAGCTGCCCAATTGCTTTGACTAGGAATTGTGGCCTCCAGTTAACATCCAGTGAGCACCTCAGGCTGTTAGCACAGTGGTTCATAGTTGGTTGGGTCCTGCCTACAACTCTATGAGTGACTGCAAGACTGGTGTTCTCCTCTAGTCAGGTCTTGACGTAGCCCCTGGTTACACCTTAACACAAGAGGCTGCAGTCTTTAAACAGAGATATCTAACTTATATGTGCCTAAAGTCCTGATGAAAATAAATCCTGATTGATGAATGTCATTAGTGTTAAAGTGCTAAGTTTGGGGGCAATTTGTCACAACCATAATTAACTAATATAAGAGGAGTGATAAAAGACAAAAATATTCAGGTAAATGGACTTAAATAATAGAAGGGAAATTAAAGTATTTTCCTGTACAAATTTATGTACTTAAGATATTTGATGGACTGTTTAAGGGAGAGCAAATATTTGAATTTTCTTGAATTTAGTTTGTGTAGAAATTCCATAGAGGCTGAAATTTCAAACAGTGGATTCAGTTTCAACACAGAAGGCTTAGAAAGTCAAATTTACAATTTAAATTTTAATTAGTTAAATTAAGTACTTGAACTGAGTAAAAAAATAGGAAGTTTTATGAAAGGAGTGTGTGGGATGAATAGAAAGAGAAAACATCTGAAATATATTATGAAAAGACTATATAACAATAAATGAGAAAAGTGACAAAAAAGAATAAAGGAAAAAAGATGTAACTGAGGTAGAGGAAAAAATGATAGAACTTTCTTTTTTATCAGTGAATCTATTTGGGAGTTTTGCAGAACCGGATGAGATTTCCTAAGAATTCAACCTTGAAATAAACTTTGCCACTGCTGTTTGCTCTTGTTTTGTCCAATTCTTTGTGCAAAACAAGAAGAACCTGGAATCTAACTCCAGAAGGAGCGGCAAACAACCTGAAACCAGTACAGTTTACTTGGCAAGCTACTTTTTAAGAAAAAAACTACCGTATAACATTAGGGGCATAGCATAAAATAAGATGGACCAAACTCCCACCAGCACTGAGCTTACAATCTAATAGGGCAAGTTTCTAAGAGAACTACAGCATTTTCATGAAAGGGATAGTTTAAATGTATAATTACTTGTGTAAAAGAGCATGCAAACAGCTAATGAAATACAGTGTGAGGTCCTACTACTGATATAGGAAAAATGATCCCAGACCTCCAAATGATACGGGGGAATGAAACTCCCAATCTACTATATGTCCGGCGCGAGCTTGTGTTTTTTAAAAATTGAAGAATGAATTTTAGGAACAACGGAAGGTAAGAGCAGAATATATTTATTGAGAGAAAGAAAGCTTCTGTCTGAGGGACAGAAGGGGGCCCGAGTGGGTTGCCAGGGACTCTGTCATTTTTAGGGACTTTTATAGAATAAAATCATGATGGGGAAAACTGGGAATTTGCCAGGCAGAAGGGCATAAGGTGGGTCATAACCGTGGTTAACCAATAAGATTAATTACTCAGGTAAAATTGATTAAATCAAGGACAAATGGGGAAACGAGTCACATAGTAAGCAGGGATGTTTAAGGACAATGAGTCTTCCTGTAGAGGGGTGGGATGCTGGCTCCTGACTTCCTCAGGGTGATAGAGAACTATTTAGAATATCCATCCTTAGGATATGTGTGTATTTGTTCTGCCTTTTGTCTTGATATTTGGCCCACAGGAAGAGGTGAGTGTCTCTTTCAAGGTCACAAGACATATGGTTTTCTGTGCCAGGTTCCTTGAGGGCTTATCCCTGTCTGACTGCCTATAATATTTCTGTCTAACTCAGCTGCCTGTAACACTACCATGAAACTACCTAACATAATGTATTTGGGACGCAGGGTAATAGTGTCATGAATCCACTTTGGCATTCTCCATTTGCTAGGCCCTCCTCCTAGTTGTTAGCGTCTCTCCACTTCTTGTTTCATTTCTTACTCCACTCATTAGTGGTTTGGTCTGGAACCATAATGATACCATTACCCCCACTCACAGATTTTGTCTCTACATCAACTCAATTCTCATTTCTCTACTAGATAGTCCACAGGACACAAGAATATTCAGCAGTACATTTCTTTTTCATTTGATTTACTAAATAAAGACCAGCACCCTAAAAATGGTGGTTGGAGGTAGAGGTTAGTCAGAGATAGAGGGTGATCTGAGCAGACCAAATAATACTAGGTATCAGCACTCCAAGTTCTATAAGTCTGTGGGTTTGCTACTGATACTCTTGATACACACAAATAATTGAACTGTCATGGTAGAACTCTGAGTCCAACCTTTGCAGAGACTTTCCCATTTGCAGGTAAGCAATACAAAGCAATATTCCATGCAATTGAAACGTAAGGAAGGCACTCAGTTGCTACTGTTGAATAAATGTGAATTATAGCTACATCTTTCTAATAATCTGTATCACCATCAGTTTCCTCTTTTTTTTGAAATACACACATACAAAAAACTCACAGATAAACTTTAATTTTCAGAGAAAACACAAGATAAACCCAGAAGAAATAAAAGAAACATTTTCCAGGGATATATTGGAAGACTGTTTTTTCTTATTTTGGGTTTCATGCTTGTGTTATTATGTAAGACAGTGCTACTTCTTTCTAATCAAATTTGAAATTGCATTTCTATTAAAAGAAAGCTCTAGAAGAAATGAAAATGTCTTGTTAGGCTTGTAACACAGAATACTTTTTTAGAAAATGAGCTGCTTAGAATTACGACTTTTAACCTTGCATAAATATTTTATAATTCCCTCCACGTACACACAGATTTCATTTATTTTAATTTGAAAAATATGTGTAAAATATTAAATCGTGTAGATATTCTAATTACTTAAATGTATCTAAACATTACTATTGCTTGGTTGTTGCATGAGTACATGTGTATGGTATCTTACGTTATGTATTTGGGAAAGGGGGCCAAAGAGAATTTTGCTTTCTGTGACATTGTCTCTCCCTTATAAAGATCAATGTGTTTGTGTATTTGTGTTTGTGTATTGACCAAGTTTTCCATGAAAACTGATGATACTTAAAAATTCTAAAATTATTATTATTAAACACAATGTAACACTTTTTTAATAACCATATTGTAAATCATAACTGTTTCAATGAAAAAAAATTTAATGTACCAAATGATGATCTATCTATATAATATGCTGTGGTTTAAATCATTTTACACATATTTAATACATGAGACTAAGAATTTCTGAATGACATTGATCAACATCCCTAAAAATCAAGATTTTCTTCTTTTTCACAGGAATTAAGAATCTTGCATAACAATTGAATAGCAAGGAAAATGCTTTACTAAAATAGTTTTCCTCTTTTCTCGAGAATTTAGTTATAGAACATGTAAACTCACATTTTAAAAAAATCTACAGAAAATGGATAACAGATAAATGTGTCTAAGAACAGAATCACTTCGTCCATGAATTTGACATATCTGACTTTGATTGATTGATTGATTGATTGATTGAATTTAGTGATGCTGGAGATCAAGCACAGGCTCTTGCTTGTTCTAGGCAAGCACTCTATAGCTGAGCTACACTCTCAGCCATGCCTTTGACTTTAATTTCAAATATTTCATTTGTGTTCATATTTTCTTAGATTTGACCATATTGATTTAAGAAGCTTTGTAAAATGTAATCAACACGATCACTGCTCTTTATAAGCTTATATACTGAAATAACTTACTGTGCTTTGTCTTAGCTAAATTCTCTTAATTTTTGTTAAGATCTCTATTGTTTGATTAACTTTCTTTATCAGAAAAGTGATGAAAAGGACAGGTCCTAAGCTTCTTGTGCATGTAAGTTGATTTGTTTTCTGCAATTATATTACTCCAAACCATAATGCAACCATTATCAACAATGCCAACAACTGACAGAATCTTACTGAATGACTATTACCATGTGTCCAAAATTAAGGAAATTTCCATAGGCATGAATACTATTCTTAATCTGCTAGAAGAAACAAAGTAAGAAGACAAGCAAAAGAGATGATTTAATGGGACAAACACTTTATTACAACTGGGAAAGAAGTTTTTAAATCAATGGGTCAGAAATTCTGTCTCATATGACAGCTTGTTATCTCTTAGAGGTGATTCTTTTCAAGTGGTAACATCTGCAATATATAATGATTTTCATTAAGAAAAGCAGAGCACTGGATATTTTCCAGTGACTAGAAAAGGGTAGGCAACACACTTTGAACAAATTTAGTTCCACTAGGAGATTTTTCTATTTCACCTATACTCTGTTTCTTTTATATGTAAGGAAGAATGACTGTAGAGTTACCATATTCATGGGAACGATATCAATAATATTTTCCCTTGCTGTTGCCATCTACTATGCATTTTGAAAAAAATTCACAGCGATGAAAGGAAAAAACTTATAAGCCTCTCCCTCCCTCTCTCTCTCTCTCTCTCTCTCTCTCTCTCTCTCTCTCTCTCTCTCTCATATGTAATCACCTTCCCATCTGAAACAAATTAACTCCTGGGGAGGAGATGTTCCAAGAGCTTTCACTTGGTTGTTTCCAAGGAAACAGCTTCTATTGTCCACATGTGTCCTGCAGTTCAGACAGCAGATTGCTTTGTATCATCAGACAAGGGCCTAGAGAAGCCAGATAGTTTGTATATACTCGAGAGTGTTAAAAACAAAATAATAATCCTAATCAGTATTGGAAAACCCTGTGTGTGTGTGTGTGTGTGTGTGTGTGTGTGTGTGTGTGTGTGTGCGTGTGTGTCTATACTTTTAAATCTCACTCTATTGGGATGAGTTGTGGAAAATCCAGGCTATGGGCTGTTTGGAAATACTATTTTCTATGTTTTATATAAAAATAAAATGGCTTCACTCGAGCCTCCTCAAAGCTGGGGGTGTACCATCCTTCAGTCTTGTGGAGCCCTCTACTGGAAAACTGTGTATCAAACTGAGAAAGAAGGTATTTTTTCTAAAATCCATTAAAGTTAGATTATATTGGTCAGTATTATTTAACTTTCTTATTTGATAAATTTTGAAAGTTTATCTTTATCTCAACAGCTTTGAGTTACTTTACTTAAACAGTTTCTCTTGTTGCTGCTGTTTTTCCTGTTAGAAGAAAACAGTGTTGGTGAAAGGTATTGATTTAAATTCTTCCATGTGAACATAAAAATATCACTCTAATTCCATACTTTTAATCTGAAGAATTGAGCAAATTCTTTTCAACTAGGATTGCCTTTAATTTGAAAAACTGAGTTAATTCATTTGGACTAGGAATGCTTCAAAAAACAAACAAAATTTTAGTTCTTTATGTATTATTGGTTAATTATTCTGGGTTATTATATTTTATAATATAAACATATATGAGAAGTATTGAATAAAAAGGAAGTAATATAGTATTTTAACATGACATAATAAAGACTCAGATGTTGCAAGATCAGCATTTTATTGCCTCAGGCAAGAAAAATTACAACGTTCTCCATGTAAAAAATGACAACAAGGAAAAGTTCAAAATTCAGGATAAAGATTAAAATCAAATTAAAGAATAATTTTCTCAGCATGGAAAATATTGAAAGAGAACATTTTAATTTAGGAAATGCCTTACCACAGATAGTTTATGCTGTATTAACTATTGCATCAGTCAGTACTCACTAGAGAAACAGATAAATGCAAGATATACAAATACATAAGAATTCACAAGGTTGACTTACATTGACCACACACAGAGTTTGGTGTGGAAGACTGCAAAAGATCTGTCTGCACATCAGAGATATGAAGGACCCAGTGGAAAACCTGAACTTTTATATATAAGTAAGAACAATTGCAGAGTTACCATCTTACGGGAACAATATCATTAATATTTGCCCTTGCTGTTGTCACCTACTATACGCTTTGAAAAAATAATTACAGAGATGGTACGAAAAAATTTATAAGCATATCACTCTGTCTCTCTCTCTCATATTTAATCACCTTCCCCTGTTGAAACAAATTAACTCCTGGGGAGGGGAGAAGATGTTCCAAGAGCTTTCACGCGGTCATTTCTGAGGAAACAGACTCTCCTGTACACAAGTGTCAGTGGTTCAGGACACTGTAGTGTCCACTGTAGTGTCTCATGCAAGGTTGTATCAGGAGTCCCAAGGATCTGTGACGGAAGGCTAATGTGTCTGTGCTACAAGCCAGGAGATGATGTCCAAAGTGAAGGTGAAGACTGGAGCTCCTCTGAAGGAACAGGAGGGAGCCTTCCTTCTTTGCTTCCCCTTTATACCATTCAGGCACCAAGCTGCCCTAGGGTGGGTCTTCTGTCTTCAGTCAGTCCCCTCAGCTACACTCAGAACTGTGCTGATCCAATTTGGTTGGGCATTTTCACTCAAGTTGACACCATCAGCTAATTATCACAACTACACAGTCAACATTTAGTACAATGACGTAATCAGTAAAATAGTGTGTAAATTATGTTCATATACAAAGACAGAGATGCAAACCAGAATTTCTTGCAATTTATGATTTGTGTTTTTCTTTAAAAAAAACCCTAAGTACTTGCCAGAAGACAGAAGAGTTGTAGCTACAAGAAACTTCTATAAATATCTCACTAAATTTAGAAGACATTCTCCTTTGTATCATGTAGATGAGTGCAGGTGAATCCTCATAGGAAAGATCAAGAGTAAGGTCTAAGCCCCTGAGATTTTGTGAAAAACATAGTGTTCTTATATTGTTTGTTGTCTAAATCAGTACAATAAACTTCTGGGAGTAAAACTTATTAAGTTTCACCATTGCCATAACACAAATCAAAACTGTCTTGGGATATCTTAGACTTATAGTCACTCATTATTCAGCATCATCTATGTCTGCTGCATGGAGTCTTAAATATATTGGGCTCAGAAAAGCACACTTAAAAGGTATTAAAATGATGATTTTCCTAAGTTTGACCATATTTTTATATTTTTGTGTTAAATGGCATGCATTAAAGCCAGATAGCCAGAGGAGCTACTTTTTGAGAGCTGTTATATCAATAGGCTGTAATAACTCTACTTGCTATTAAACAATAATGATGTTTAAATGAAATATTCTTTGTCTGTATTAAGAGAAAAGTATATAATAAAAATGCTGGTTTGAAGTCAGACATTCTGAGTTCCTACCTCTTGGACTTAATGTTGCCATTAGAGCCTAGTTTTCCACATTTATAAAGTATAGATGTTATAATACCAATTTCTAAAGATAATTCTGAAGATTTAATGAGCAAGTATCAATTGTAATAAAACTTTATATACATCATGACTCCAAAAATGAAAGTTATTATTACTGATTAATAAGTAAAACTTTTATATGTTAAGACTTCAAGTATTATAATCATTTTCATTTTCATGTTTTGATTTTCTTCCTTGATTCTGAAGTTTGTATTCTTTATTTGCATTTTACAATATTATGTGATTTAACCACATAATGGAGGTATATCATGATGGAAATCACTGTCAACTATTTAAACATAGTTTGGGAAATACAGGTCAACTAATTTAGATGCACAGCAAGACTAAAATTCTTTCAAAGGTGTTTGAATATAATTAAAAGTGTCACTGAAGGAAGGTTATAACTTTCTTGTTTTTAAAAGAGGATGAAACTTCCAAAAACAAATCTTTTGCCTGCATTCTTAGACTGGAAGTAAGAGTCTACAAACACCCTATACCCCACCTACTATAACACTTGCTCACAAAATTTTTTGTGAATCCCTGAGAAAACTCTGAAGCTTGCAGGTTTTGATCTGTGTTTGTTGCAATCTTAGATTGGCACTTGAATTTGATGTGAAATATTATCTCCTGATAAATCTTTAGCATATGATATGTATTGTAATGTTGTGCTCATATCCCAAATATAAATTTTTCATTCTTCTTTCTATCTCCATAGTTAAGTCCCTAACTGTGTTGTCTTTTCTCTAATATAATAAATAATAAACCATGGCTTTCTAGCTTTATAGCATAGGAGTTAAGAGTATGCTCAGATAGATGTCAGACTTTCTGGCGTTAAGCATTGATTTTCTCTCTTCCTACACAAACTTGGGGAAATTTCTTATCCCCTAATGCCTCTCTTCTCTAATCTGTAAAATCAACAAAGTAGTATACATCTCATAGCTTCTAATGATGCTTTAAAATGAGAATTATATGTAAGATGCTTAGAAATGTCTTGATCAAAAAAAAAAGGATCAAAAATAGTATTTACACTTATTCCCTGTTCAAATGATTTCCTAATATAATCCAATTCTGGTCGACCTAGATATAATTCATTTCCATGGTAAAGAAACCAACTATTTCAAACCTCCAGTTTCTTTTTAAGATTAAAACCTGGACTTTTGAACAATTCTATTTTCCTTACTGGATCTTTAAATGGATATTGCTCATTGTTCAAACTTTTACACTTTGCAGGTTAGTAGAGTATTAAAGTTGTGCTCTTTTGCCTCCAAAAACGTTTCATTGCAATCAAATAAAATTTATGATTTTGGTTCATGTTATTATACTATTCTACCTTTCATTTCAAACAGATACTATTAATTGCCACTGACTTGCATTCTTTCCTCAGTCACAAATCCCACTATCATTCTAGATGATTTATCTATTCAGTAACCTTGGATAATTTGTTTGGCGTTCTTAACACCAAACCCACCTCAATTCTACTGCAGTTAACATCTATGGTAATATTTTGGAATTGACCGTTACTAATAATTGCCCAACATCCTGAAATATAAACCCAAATGTCTCTAATGCAGTGCCATTGCCACCACATCCTTACATTCAGCATTTTTTTTACTTTGGCATAATGAACATATCTTACCAATAATTGTACTTGTCCCTGAACACCTCTATCCTTTCCCTCCTCTCTCTTTTCCCATCTTGATTTCTTACTCTCACTTGTTTCATCATTCATACAAAATTTCATTATTTAAGCCACTGAACTACTGGTATTTCATTACCTTGTCTCCTTATTCTTCTATACAAATGAAAAAATTCTGCAATATCCTGACACTTAGCCTCTCTCTTTCATTCAGACTGTCAAGAATTTCAGTATAAACAAGAGACTGGACTGGAACCATGACAGAGTCCTGGTCCTTAGTTTCAACTGGAAACTCCGTGATGTAGCACTGCAATTTCTGAAGATAGAGATCCATATCCATTTCTGAAAAGAAAATGACTTGTAACTCTCTTTATTTTCTTTAAAGTTTATGTGACACTGCCACAATCACACTCATAAAAAAAAACTTGCTTCCTAACTCAAAGAAATAAAAGCTAACTGAAATTATTTCAATTCTTAGCCCTTACTCAGTAACAAATGCATCTACCTTGTAGCAAATGATTTAACATAGGGATGAAGGCTTCGATATTTAACTCAGGAATGGGGTTTTGTTGCTACAGATCATTCACATGTTCCTTCCTGTTTCCCTGCCCTTATGTGAGTGAATCCGGACATTAGCTCAAGTGGGAATAATTAGATTATTTCTTCTGAGAATTTGAAATTTGGTTTTAAAGATCTTTCTTAGACTCTGATGATTGAACAGCCATATGTAAATTCAATGTGGACATGGAAAGCAGGGAAAATGACATTGGAGTAGAAGTACTCAGGAAAGCAAAAATAAGATGCCCACAGTCCTAGAGAAAGTGATAATTAGTCTTTAGGAGTTTCCAGTTTCTTTTCCATTTCCTAGAGAGATATGTTTCCTGTTTGGAGGTCTTAAGAGATATCACTGAATCTTATATTCTCCTCTTTGCTTAAACTAGTTCAAGTGGGTTGCGGATACATGCAACAACAACAAACAACAACAAAACTGCTGTTGTCGTCAGCACTGTCCCTGTTTCTACAGTATCACCTATGGGAATATGAACATCTGTGTAGCACTCCCTTCTTAAAAAACAGAACACCTCTCTCGAGAAGAAAGCCCATTTCCACTCACTGCCAACCTTCTGGGAAAAGCAGTCTAATTATTAAAGTAATTCAACCTCCAATTACATATCTTTTGTTTATATCTCAGCCACTTGAACTTGGTTTCTACTCAGCACTGCCATTTTCAATTACTCATTTTCACTGATGTATTGTAGCATTTGAAAGCAATTAACACCCTCCTTTCTTTTAAAACCAGCTCTTGGTTCTGACATACTATACTCTATACTACACACATTCTTCTTTGTGAACTGATCTTGATGAACTATAAATGTTCCTAAATGTAGGAGCTTATACATCTCCTATAAGCTCCAATCACATACATAAACATATACATACATATATGCAAATAAATTAAACATATCAATGCACATATGTAAATGCAGTCTTCCCTCTTGACATTTTATTCAGGCTTCTAAACCCAAATTTGCTCAAAGTGTTATTCTTCATCTTCATTTACCCCCTGTAGTCCTTCAGAGACTTCTAGCATCTAATGAAATAACATTGTTATCCACTCGGTCAATCCAGAAATCTTATCAATGAGTTTGAGACTGCTACAAAATCTTCCTAACTTACCTTCTCATATCTCTTATTGTTCACCTCCAAACCAGAAGTTAAACTGTTGACAGAATGATCTTTCCAAACATAACTTAATTGCTCTCCAAGTATGACCTTTGCCCGTGCTTGCTGCTAACGGAAGTGGGCTTGGAACAAGAGTGCACATAAAGGGTTGTCAATCACATCTCTAAATATTTAAAAGGCATCAATGCAGTGAACTATTAAGTAAGACAGTTATATCCTTCTACCTTAAAAGTACTTTATAATGAGAGTCATACTACATTGTAAGCTATGTTTTACATAATTGTTTAGCAGAAAGTCAAAGATAAGTGAATAAGTTATTCCTGTCATGTATAAACTTTCTGATGTTTGGATGACAACGTTTGCATAAGTAAAGAAATAAATGTATACATAATTCAGTAATTGGTGTGTATTTTTAAGTAAAATGTATGTTTTAACAAAGTCAAAAATTACGTTACCATTATCAGAATTTTCTTTTAGTCTGTATACTACTCACAATGATACATCAACAAACCTATTTTGAATTATGGTAGTTCATAAATAGCTTCTCACTAATGGAAATTTGGAGAAATATTTCTCTGCTGAAGCAGTAGCAGCTGGAACAATCTGTAAAATTCTTAAATGTGTAAAGAGAAAATAAATTAATTTGACATATTCAAAACAATGTGTTTGCACATGACACAAATTTTTGTTGCAGTAAATATTACAGAATATTTTAATTTTGTTTTCTAAGTCTCAATCACATTGCATTTTTTCCCCATGATTTTGCTTTCTGAAACAAAATCAAAATCTACACACCAATATAAACACTGTCACATTCAGACCTGTTTTATGGTATATACTTCTTAAATAATTGAGTGATAAATTGTTTAATAATGCAAAATAATCCTTCATGCATATTTACCTGTTACTTTTACCTTATTATGCTCTGAATGCCTCCATAATTAGAACACAATAAAAAGCAAGAAAATGGATGCTGGGCAGTCTTGGAAACAGTGAGGTAGTTTCCAGAGTTTAATGTATTTGTAACATTTTAAGGTAAGAATATGGTAAGTTAATGAAGATTTTCCTTCTTCTCTTACCTATTTCACAACTCAAATTCTGCCCATACTGACTGTCAAAAGTAGGGACTACATACAACATCAATGGGGGCATAATCTACAAACCTCCATGACTTCTGTTGCAGTCACCTTCTACCTTGAGAATGTATAGAGGAAAAGCAGGTAAAGAAACATTTCTCTGAAACATGAATGGGTTTAGCCACAGGAGTGGATGTTTAGGGTTATGGGCTACTCTGTGCCACCACTGAGAGCCAGATTATCATAACATAGTTTAGGGTGACCCACCTTTCTTATTTTGTGGGGACTGATGGATATGCCTGGAGTGTAGGCAATCAGTGCTAAAACTAAAAAAATACCGTACAAACTTAGATGAGTGTATCTTCCTCCTAAATGGTCTATATGTATTTTAACACAATTTTTGTGTGTTTGTCATACAAATGGATTCAAGTCAAGGATTTCTCTTGCTCACGTCTAAGGGTAGTGATATGTTACTAATTCATTTAAACTACTTTGATCCTTGCCCATAACAATGTTGTGATACCATCTAAAACAGATAAAACGTTATACATAGATCTTGCTGCTTCTTCCTATCTCACTGATCTGTCATTGCCCCTTGAACTAGCAGCTTTCCTCCATTCTTAACCTCTCGTACTTTCCAAACTTGCTATGTACTCCTGCATCCCCATATCTCTGCATATGGTCTTGTGTTTTGGAAGTCTTATTGCTCTGATTCATCACTAGATCACGTCTTTTATTTTTCAAATGCCACTTCAATTATTATCTCTTTAGACACCTTCCTCAGGCTCGTTGCAGCATAGTTTTTAACTGCAGATTCTGAAATCACTGCTGTGTTCAGACTCTTGCTGTCTCACTAATAGTCATGTAATCCTGGGCAAAAATTCAGCCTCTCTCTGCCTTAATTTCTTTATCTATAAAATGAAAATTAGATTATCTATTCATAAGACTGCTCTGAGATTGAAAATAGAAACCTGGAAAATGATGTGTACTAGAGAAAATACTAAATATACATTAATGAATTATATAATCAACCAGCTACGTGTTTAACACATTGGAATATATATAAATACTTGAATGCCTAGAGAGTTTTTACTATGTAGGAGATTAAACACTCAAAATGGAGTAGAAACAAAAGAATTGATTCAGCTTTAAAATTTTACTTAAGAGATTTCAGTGATCAGTACCTTGGTGTCTGGATAAACTGATAGCCTAAATTAGGAATCTGCAAATGATCTGATCCAGATATTGTCATTTGAATTTAAAGTGAAACTTTAGAGAATTAAGAAATAATCATTTAGATAAAGGTATGGTTGTTATTATTTGAAGGAAAGTTCCTGTAATTCGAAAACTGAGATTTGAGTTTATGAGGATAAGAACTCAATTTCAGGCATAAGGGCAAAGAAACTAAAGAAGAAGACATTACCATCAGAAGTGTTGATTGTCTACCATATGTCAAAACCTAAGGTTGAATTCTGAACAGAACTCCTGACATAAATGAAAACTACCCTACAGTCAGAAGTGGCTTAAAGTAAAGAGATATGTGACTTGAAACACACATAACATCTTCGCTAGCTGGTAATCCTCCATTCTGGACCCAATTTGCACAAAGGCAGACAGACTGAATAGTATGAGAACACAACAAATGTCTGTAAGTTACTAGGATAAGAATTTGGATTTAGCTGTTAGACCATCCCCTACCTTGGTGAAGATTGTCCCTTACATTGGACTGAAGTAAGTGTAAGATAGAAGGCATTATTGGACCCAGATATATTTTAAATAGTTGTGCTGAGACTTCAATCCAGGTCTGAATTCTGAAAATTATGCTTTTACCATTTTAAAACATATCAGACATCATCAATGAGTGGAATAAATTTGTCCTAGATAGCAAAAATGGGGTAAATTGCACTTGTATTAAGCATCTTTTCAATATTTTTTTTACTGTAAATCTGGCAACATGTTTCTGCCAGTACTGAAAGGGAGGCCATCCGGAATCAATGTGTCAGAACAGAAAGTAAACAGTTATTTCATTTTAGTCTTATGAAATCCCTGTAAGATAGGGCAAGATGTTACATGTTATTGCCTCCACATTCCCTGTGTGGAGAAAAATGAAGTACGCTGGGGTCAAGTAATTTGTCAAAGTTCACCTAGCAAGCTGGTACAACTGCCATTCTTCCAATACGCTTTCCACCAGACCATGTTAGACCTGAAAGGTCATGGATACACACTTGTTTCCAAGTCTGAATTGCAGTTTGGAACATGAAACCAGGTGACTAATGGAGAAATAGTGTTTGGATACCATGTTGTTGAGATTGGAAGAAATGGCCCTATTTAAGCCAATGACTGAAACTGAGGGAATAGCCTGATGGAAGGTTTAATGTTCCAAAGCCAAGTGTTCCCTGCCTGTGTCAAGGTACATGCAGTTTAACCTCGACAGTAAAGAGGGAAACATCTGTTCAGTGGAGCTACTCCAATGCAAGGGAGTTGAGAAAAATGGCTGATTAAAACGTTGACATTATCTACCTAATTTCACAAAAATGCACTATTGCACAAGAATAGTTTTCCAGGTTATAAAAGCTGCTGGATTAACCAGGTGGCATTGTTGGAATCAAATATTACTTTCCACTTTGCACAGTAGATATTTAAATGTCAATAGATTATTCCGCCAAGTCTCTTTTAGTTCTGTGGCTTACGGAAATGTTTATTGGTATTTATTGATGCCCCATCATCCTACCTGTGAAGACTGGAACTTTGTATGCAGTAAACTTGCATAGGGACATTATTTATGTTTTAGTTATATTTAAATATCTGTATGAAGAATGATCATGGATATATCCTTTATATTTTTGCATCTTGATCCAAGGGTTTTGTTTTCTAACCTGTTTGCATAGGTCAGCAGGCAAATTTCATTGAGGAGGACTTCATTGTTGTTACCAACCCAAGAAACTTAAATAACTGATCTATGTGAAAAGGTAGAGGTCATATGACTGTCATCCATTTCTTTCCATGTTCATGTCCTATTTCTCATCCATGGCTTCGTCCTTATCTGCCACACAAGCCCAGAATGATGCACACAATTACTGCACTAAGAGGTGTCCTGTAATGCATTTCTCTTCCCAGTGGAATGTTTTATACAGTCAGGCAAACTGGTCCATTCATGGCCTAGCATGAATGTGGCACTCAAGCTACAAGAAAGATGGGGGTGAATCCTGAGCTTTCTCTTAGTTGCATCATCAAGGTTATTTTTTGTGAAATAAGTTTGAAATAAATCATTAAGACATCACAGTCTACTAAAATATTCATTTGTACATTAAGTAAATAAATCCCAAACTTAACCTGATATTTTTTTCTGTAATTTCATGTCATTATTTATTTCCATTTTCATGGAAGCTTGAGGGTCAAGAGTATTTTGTATTTATGATCTACCCTGATAATTTCTACTTCTCACTAAACCTAAAGTCAATGTATTATAATTCATCAAAATGAACCATGTGTATGCTGGAAGGAAGTGATATTAGATGAAAGGGTTTTGGTAAATGGTCTATAGCCCTCAGTGACGTACATTGAGAGGTCATTAAGGACATGTGTACACAGACACCAAAAAAATTAAAACATCGGCATAAATATGTACATAAAAATATGCATACATATTGGGGAAAATGGGCAGGGGAACAGGAAGGAAAGATGCTATTTGGGTTTACTTGGGCACTGATTCTGCTTTGAATTCTTCTTCCCACCTTTTTTGATATTCTGCTTCTGAGGTTCCAAATAAACATTTCTCTAACCAGAAGCTCACAATTTATTATGTACCTTCTTTCATAATAGTGGCATAATGCCATGTATATGAAAGAACTGAACAATGGCAACTACTGAATTTCTTGAATGTGGTGCAACTGTTCTGTGAGATACTGACAATGGGATACTCCTATTAAGGATTCCAGCTATTAAAGGAAGCTACCCTGATTTTAATTACATTTTGTGTTATTGGCCAAATGAATCTTAATCTGGTACCTTCCAGAAATCTTGCATATACCAAAAATAAAATGCATGGATCAGCAATTGCAAATATGTGTCTAATGGCAGTCAACAAGACAGTGGAGAAATATCTTTCTCACCAAGTACTTAGCGTACTCAAATTCTTCCCATCATCCTGCATTCATACTGTAAAAGTCTCCGAGTATGCTTCTATGCTTTCAGTTACTCGTTGGCTAAATACTAAAAAGAAAATCACACTAGCTTTTCTCATCTTTCTCCATGTTTTGTCAATAATTAATACATACCTACAAAACTGACATTAGTATGGATATATTCCTTGGTAAAAATTTAAGGCTAATTAACATGTGCTTTATCTTCATTTTTTTAAATATGTTAGCAAGTATACCATTATAAGAACTAAAATTTCTATGCATTCATCACCTTATAAAACATTTTCTCTCCCATCTTCACTATGAAATGACTTTCATTACCATCACTCTTTAGATGAGTAAACCAAAATAAATAAACAAATTTTCTACAAATTAGCAGCTAACCAAGAGGACCAACATGGAACTTCAGCTTGATGCTATAAATTCACATGCTTTCTACTTGTACCATATTTCCTTATTCTTCCATCTTCTCTCACCTACAGAAGGTGTCTTCATAACGTCCATTAGTGGTCATGGAATTTCAGCTAGGAGACAGAGAAATTCACAGTAATAGATTAAAAGATGAGAATTTATTCCTCTCTCCCCTAAAAGTCCCAGTTAGTATCAGAGCTTTACTGTCTGAGTCTGTCAATGGTACTCACTTCTGGTTTTATTTTTCTTTTCACTATTCTCCCATTCTTGAGTGCAGCTCTTAATTTTATGTCCAAAATTGACTGCTGAACCATTTGCATTCAGGCCAGTGTGGAGGAGTAACAATGAGAAGACACACTTCTTCTCATTAATGAGAATAGTTCTGTTCACATTCTCTTGGCTACAATTTAGTTACATGGCCACACCTGAATGAACAACAGTCCTGTCTCCTGGGGGAGACATGTCATCGTCAGTAATAAATTAAGGGAAAGAAGAGATTCAAATCTCACCATCTCGTGAGATAATTTTAGATTATTCAAATGTTGCCTCATAAGTCCCCATTTGAGTGTTTAATACTATTTCCCATAAAAATTTTAAAATGAGAAAAAAATTTAAAATGTACATTCTGTTTAAGACATTACTTTAAGCAATCATTTCAACGAGACTAATTTTAGTCCCTTAGATTTTACTTTATAGGTTTGTCACCTGTCTATGGTTTGAGTTTCATGAACAGATGATTATTTACAATATCCATTTTAGTCTTTTTTTAGAGCATCTCATTAAAACTTACATACATTTAAAATTTAAATAAATAATTTCAGTTCTATTTAAAGCATGGTCCTAAAAAAGTCCAAAAAATGCTAACAGCCATTTTATACCATTTGCGTGTTGTGAAATCTTTCAGAAACAGCAGTATTTGAAGACAGCTTTTTATTTAATTTGAATATCTAAATGGATTGTACTCTTGGAATAGTTCTCAATCATCAGGAAGAGTTTGTGGGTAGAAAATATTTCACCAATGGGTCATAATCAGGTTAACACGTACTCTTTCTGGATTCCTACATTTTTCTTTTCAGTGAAAATATAAACTGACAATATAGCACATTAATGCCAAAATGTAAGACTTTGCATTTTTCTATTTCAAATTTGCTTTCACATGAAATTAGCTAGGAAACAGATTGAATTTTCAGGTAACACATTCCTCCGAACCACACATTTTCTGGTTTTCATTTATGGCACAAGTCAGTTTCCTGTGCATGTGTGTTTGTTGATATCAGTCCAATACCTTCCCTTTTGAGCATTGCTTTAACTTACAACTACAGGGGTTTTCTGACTCAACAAAGAATCTGACAAAGAATCTGAAAGGAAAAGGCTCTTTGAGCTCAAGGTTGATGTTAAAATTTACACCAAGCATTTTTCTTTTCTATTTTTCCTTTTTATAAATTAGCAAGTGTCACCACTATTCCAGAAATATGTATTTTAATTTTCTCAAATTATTTTTACCTTTTCTAGCACATTGTGCTTAATTATTTTTGGCTGGTTAATATTGGATAAAACAGTCACATAGACTAAAAACTGTGGAATGAATTAAGGCATCATTTGTTCTGAAATTGGGAATTGAATTTAGAGGGTTTTATTGAGATGTTTTGTTTTAACATGTCTATTTGAAATCACATATACTGTTTTAAGCTTGCAAACTTTCTAAACTAGTCATACTTATGGTAGTTTGATTTGGCCTGATCTTTATTTGAATGGAATGGGGAGAAAGGGAAGAATGCGAAACTGTAACAGTTTTTGGTTCCTAAGGTCTTGGAAATTGGTGTTTCCAGAATTGTCTTGTTATACTGTTGGCTACAGTATGAATGCCTATATTATTGAATACACTAATATTTAAACATAAACAAAAAATTATTTTAACACCATACTTCCTTGCTTTAGTCTATTTTCAAAGCAGCTACAGAAGATGTTTAAAACTTGAAGTGTGACATTCTTCTGCTCAAAATATTACAATAACTACATTTCTGTCTCTTCTGCATACACCCCAATAGCTCTTGGCATGATTTCCTGTCTCTTCCCTTCCCCAAGTCAGTTCCAGCCATTCTTTCCACCTTGAAATTCCTTGAACACAACACATACCTTTCCTCTCAAGGCCTTTGTTTTTGTTCTCATCAGCCTAAAAAATGTTTCTTCCAGACACATCTATTCATCTAACACTTCATCACTTTCTTCAAGTTCCTGTTTAACTGTCACCTTCACAGACAGTCTCCTTGACTTGCTTTTGTCTTTTTAAATAGTATTTACAATCTTTTAAATTGCTATAAAATTTTCTTACTTATTATGTTCATTGTTGATTGCCTATATCTTACCTGGTAAGTCCATGAGGACAAGAGTCTTTGATACATTCATTATGTACTATAAGACGGCATTAAACGGTAGTGGATACAATGAGACTGCTCAATATAAATTAGTTGAATAACTGAAGTTGACAATCTCCCATTCCTAAACACCCTATTAAATCTTTCTTTCAGTGTTTCTATTTGTGTCTTTCTCTATCATGTATACACACATCTATACTTATACTACCTGAAAAACATAACCCAACCATGCAATATTTTGGAACCTGACCAAGTACATATGCAGCTAGAAGTAGCAAATGATCCTTGTTGGGTTTGGTTGTACTCCAAGGTGTGCTCCCCAGGCTGGTATCCCCAGGAAATTGGTAGAAACTTTAGGAAACCCTTAGATTGCTAACTTATACCCTTGAAAGGACTGATGATAGCACAGCCTTTTCCTCATTCCCTTTGCTTCTTGTCTGATAAGGTGAGTGATTTTCTTCACCATATGTTCTTTACCTTTGCCACCTCGTACCTACACCAAAGTCTCAGCCATGGGTCTACCAGATCTTGGAGTGGTACTTCCAAAACTGTGATTTAAACAAAACTTTTCTCTTTATAATTTCATCAGTCCCAGTATTTTGTTATTGTGATATGAAACTGACTAATAAAGACATTTAACTCACTATGACTTGGGGTGACTACATGGTCCACTGTAGAAGTAAAAGAAGACTATTCAAATGAGAAGAAGCCAAGACTGATTACTCAGAACTTCATATGTCAAAAGAGTAAGTTACCATTAAGCTACTTCTGTTCTGTCAGAAAAAAAAAGGCAGAGGGTTGAGGAAGGTTACACTGGAAAGGGGCCAGCTTCAGGATGCTCTGATGGGAAGCTGTTGTCAGAAAGAAGTTGTAAGTGGAAGAATTAGAAGTGGAGAGTTCCATATAATTGCTTAAGAGCACAAATTTGATTTACTCTGGGTAATAAATTTGAAGTAGGAACAAAAATTAGAGAAATTTTCAGTTATGAATTAAATTCAATACACTTTGATCTAGTTGTTACTGTTTGACTTCTTGGAGTGTTCCTAGAGCTAGCAGGTCCTGTAAGTTTGGTCTATTCATAGCAGACTGTCTTTGCGGGATGATTAAGGTAGGAAGAAGGGTTGATATCCTGAGCTAATTCTTTCTGGTTGTGACTGAGTTCTATTTTATACATGATATAGAAATTTTCCATTTTTATCATCAATCTTTTACTATAAGCAAACAAATACTGTAGCTTTCATTTTATTTCCTATCTTTAAAATATTTTATTGGTATATGTTCATGATACATAATAATTATATTTGTTTGGGGAATTGGTACATATATATGTAGTACCTTGATCATTTTTTGTTGCCTTCCCCTCAACTCTTCCCACTCTCTCATTTTCCTGTTTCTTTTTCAAAAGACGGATTAGCAATGTATATCCCGACCAAAAAAATTAATTTAATGCTTTCTAAATAATCGCTTCTAACACCTATCATTGCTTATACAAATTACTTGGCTTCCAGAATCTTAATGAGCTAATTAAAGTCTGAAAACAAATTGCAGTGTAGTCCTTCCTAGGCCAAATGAGCTTCGTCTCACTTGATTATAGAACTTTGTGAGTGTCAATCACTCAGCTATATGTAGGGACGATCTGACAATTCACTGATCAGGCACTTGGTTAAGAGCAGTTTTCAGTGGCTTCCACCATCCATTCTTTGCTCCAATCTAGTTTCCACACCAAGACTACCATTTCATACAGAATCTAGATTGAAGACAGATTTTAGTGAAACACCACCCAATTCTGTCTTTCCACTGACTTACAATTACTCTAAAGGTAAAGTATGAAACTGTTAACATGGACAACAATACCTTTGACAGCCTGTCTTTGGTCACTTCTTTAGCTTCTTGTTTACCCAAAATCCTTCATTTGTGCTCCAGTCTTTCTGGTAATAGCTCCTTGAACTAGATATGTTTCCTCTTACCATATAGCATTTTCTCTTCCCTAAAGCTTTCTCCTGCCATCATTTTTTCTGCTAACTTATCCTCACACTTCTGGTGTCATTTTAGGCTTTAAGTATCCTACTAGCTTTAATCCCTCTGTGTACTGCCCTCATAGCCTTAGGTTTGTTTTGTCTTAACGTTTGTATTTGGTATTAAGAATCACATAAATGCAATTTCTGTTCAAGCTACTAAGCTGAAGTGTTGTAAAGAAGGAAACCATTTTATTTCTACATTATTTTGATCTCAGTGCCTAACAAAGTGTCTGTCACGTAATAATAAATAGTTAGCAGATGTTTGTTGAATGAAGGCATTAATGAATGAGTGTTAAGAATACACAAATAAGTAAAATAATTTCAAGGTTCATAGACTAGGCAGGAGTTAAGATGAAAAACTGTTGCATAATCTATAGAATATGATGAAATAATGGGGAACAATTAGCTCCAAGAATTTAGGACCATCTATTCAAAAGTGCTTTTTGAGTTGGGTTTAAGAGTAGGGTTTATTTAGTTGTTGAGGAAGTGAAATCAATGACACTCACTTATCTCTGATTTCTCTAATGGTTCTTAAATATAAAATATTTACTTGTGACTTCTGAATCAGCAGCCATCAAACATCTATAATAGTGTTCCTCTGTTCGATGGATGTGATGATTTATGGTTGTCATAAACTACGTAAAATATTTTGAAAAGAAATAATGACATTTCTTTTGAAAAGGATTAAGCAGTTTTTTCTTTTACTATTCTTAGGGTAAATTAAAAGAGGAAAAAGTAAAAAGTAATCTTTCCATAATGCTCATAAATCAAGTCAAAGTTATTCTTTGATGGGTAGAGAAATATTGAACTAGGCAAAGTGAGATCCGAAAACTAAGCAAAGTTTGGTTATGAGACAGAACTTTATTCGGAGTTTTTTTTTTTTTTAATAGCACTCAGTTACCTTGCTGTTCTCAGTTCAAGAGGAAAAAACAACACTGAAATTTGCTGCTGAAAATATAAACTCTCCTTTTTTTCCAAAATATTTCCACTTTGAAGAACTGTATATTTAAATGCCAACAGTCTCATACTGTTAGGTTGTCTTGCCTTTTCAAATGGCAGCATTTGTGAAAAGGATTCGCATTTTGGTAAATAGGTATAAAAATTTCAGCATTACAACATTTTAGGCCACCTGATTAATACATACTATCTTTAATCTAATACATAGTATCTCCTTTAGTATGTTATCCACATATAAAATAGTACATTTCCTGATACACAGATTTGCTTTTGAGGAACACCAACAAAAAGTATTATAGCATCACAATGGTGACCTACTCCCATTTGATGTATTAAAAAGACACTTCATAAGAAACACAATCTAATGTGCCCTTATTTAGCTTTTACTCATAGGCAAGCTATAATATATTCCTAATCATGTCTGAATATTCAACGATTTTTCCAATAGTTCTATCTGAATAAATTTCAGCTGAATCTAAAGAGTTAGTTTGTAATGTGACTGAAAAAATTGGGTCACATAGAAAAACATGGTTAGATTGAACAGACTGACATTTGAAGTTCTTTCACAATTTTATGTCTCTAGTATTATTGTCATGGACATGGGGGAAAGGATGATGAGAAAACCTTATAACAATAAAGCCCAACAGTGCCCTATCTGATGTGCTAATCAAGAGCTGATACAATGAAAATCTTAAGCCCTTTGAGTTTGTGATTTGTTTTTCTTTTATGCCTAGTCAAATGTTAACCTTAACCAGTTTTGATGTCCTGATACATGTCACACTTTTTGTTGGAAGAAAGAAAACTTAGCCACTTAATTTCAATATAAGTAAGTTTTGAGTAGGCTATGTATTGAACAAAGACAATATAGTGCAAAAGCGTTCTGTAGGAACACATTTTTTACTAGAAGATTAATGCTCTTGGTCTTGCTTTTTGTCCCTGTCTCAGAACCCTCTTAGGGGGCTCTGTGTGACCTCCAATTCCCTGTGAAAATGATCTATTGGTATATTGCAGGAAAGGTATGTTTGCTTCTAAATGTTAGTCTTTGTATGTTTTAATCATCACATTTATCTTCACAACACCAATCGTTAAACGGTTACTTAATGAAATTAAGTAGCCTGGTGAATTTTACATTTCTTTACTGCTTATATTATTGACTTGTAGAAAAGCTACTTTCAAAAAAATAGAGGTATTCATCCAAACAAGTGGTGTTCTTGGTTTATAATTGCTATGACTTATGTGTGTTTGCCGAGTATCTGACCTATTTCTTCCTCTTTAAAAA
Organism: Dasyprocta punctata; assembly: GCA_004363535.1. NCBI lineage: Eukaryota > Metazoa > Chordata > Mammalia > Rodentia > Dasyproctidae > Dasyprocta > Dasyprocta punctata. Next base: position 109,293 of record RJWM01002814.1, read on the forward strand.
AATTATTCGTAAGGAGCTCTTTGAGTAAGAACACCCACACAGCTGGTTGACCTGCTTTGACTTCCTGCCCATGCCCCTAGTCAAGCTTCTCTTGCAGTTCTCTGTGAACATTAGGTGTCATCATAGGGCACTCTATTGCAATTATCCCCAGCATGCCATTTCCTAAATTAGCATCAAATCACTGAAATTCTATTTTTGCTTTCTTGATTAATAACTCTCTACAATAATCACCTTGCTAATTTCATATCCTTCTTTCTCTTGTCTTTTATATTTTACTGCCAACCACAAAGTCAGAGGCAGAGTCGAACTCTTAAGGGGTGGTTGTATTTTAATTTACAAATGTATTTGATCTATTATGATCAGAGAATAATGGGAATGCTGAAGACAAGGAAATCTGTTTCCTTAGCTGTAATAATATGCCTTTAATGTACTTCATTTCTTTTTCTTTCTAAAACATTTATAGTTAGGTATGCATTTAGTATACATGTTATAGTACTATATAAATTTAAGTTTAAACTTAGAATTAAATGACTATACGGTCAAAAATAACTTTAAAGGCTTATCATGAAATCTAAGCAATGCCCCTACTTTTTTTATACTTGCTGTGTAGGACTTTATTTATTTATTTATTTATTTATTTATTTTTGTCTTTTTGAGACAGGGTCTCGATACACATTTCAGGCTGGCCTTGAACTCACTTTGTAGCCCAGTCTGATCTCAAACTTGCAACAAGCCTCCTGCCTCAGCCTCCTGAGTTCTGGGTTTACAAGTGTGTGCCACCGTGCCTGGCTCATGTAAGCCATTTTTACTTGTTTTGTATTGATACTGTTTATACATACAGAGCTAAAATTATTTAGATCTCATTTAATCTTACTCACTGAATTTTTTCCATTGTAGATACTATCAGTGATCAAAGTAAACTCATTCACATTCCCTTTCCCATCTATATCACATCAACAATGTCTTGCCTATTATACTTACTTTGAACTACAGCTCATAGCTGAGCTGTGTTTATTCTCTACAATGTCTTTTCATAAACAAAATTTTGTTGCTCTTGGAAGTACTAAACGTATCTTTTCTTATTTCTTCATTTTCCCTGATCTTCATCATTTCATTTTCAATTTTTTCATTCTTTCCCACTTATTACCCTCACTTATAACCCATCTTCACTCCCTGATTACCTTTCTCTTGTTGAATAATAGTTTGTCTTCTATCTTCATTTTGTCTTTTTAGTTTTTACATATTAGAGAAAACGTATGTACTCAATTTTCTGAATCTGACCTGGTCCCTATTTCCATCCATTTTCCTTCAAGTAACATAGTTTTGTCCTTCTTTAAGACTGAATAATATTCTAACATACACACATACATGCATGCACATGCACACACACACACACAGAATTTCTTTATCCATTCTTCTGTTAGTGGACACATAAGCAGGCTCCATACCTTGGCTATTCAGAATTATGCTGCAATAAACATGGGTAAAGTAGATAAAGAGGCTGTCTTTTCCCCAATGTGTATTTCTGACTCCTTTGTCAAGAATCAGATGACTACATGGTGGTGTATTCCTATAATCCTAGCACTTGGGAGGCAGAGACATGAGGATCACTGTGAGTTCAAGATCAGCCTCGGCCATATAGTGAAATCAGGGCCAGTCTGAACTACATAGCAAGATCCTGCCCCCATGAAGAAAAAGAATCAAATGGCTGTAGATCCATGAGTTTCTTTCAGTCATTTGGTTTGTGTCTATTTCTGTGTCAGCACCACACAACTTTTGTTACTATAGCTTTGTAGTATAATTTGAAGTCAAGTATTTTGATGTTGCCAACCTTGCTTTTTTTAAAAATTAAGATTGCTTTGGCTATTCTAGGTCTTTTGTATTGCCATATAAATTTTAAGATTGTTTCTCTTATTTCTATGAAGAATCTCATTGATATTTTGATCACAACTGCACTGAGTTTGTAGTTAGCTTTTGGTGATGTGGCTATTTTAAAAATAATTTTTCATGTCTATGATCATCAGAGGGCGTTCCATTTTCTAGTAAGTTCTTCAATTCCTTTCTTCATATTCTGTAATTTTCATTGTAGAAGTATTTGCTCTTTTTGGCTGAGTTTTTTTAAGCTATGTTGAATTGTCTTCCAGATTTTTTTTCTCTGTTAGTTCACTACTAGTGTTTAAAAAAAGTGACTCACATTTTTAGTGTTGATTTTGATTCTGCTGCTTTGATGAATTCATTTAACAGTTCTTAAATTGAACTGATGAAGTCCCTATGGTCTTTTAAGTGTAGGATCATATTAACTGCAAATAAGGATAATTTTCAGTTCTTCTTTTTTATTTATATCCTGGTAAGTTATTTATCTTGCCTTCATGTACTTGCTAAAATTTCTAATACTATAAAGAATAAGAGTGGTGAAAGTGGACATCCTTGCTCCACTCCTGATTTTAGAGGAAGCAATTTCAGTTTTCTCACATTTGGTGTGATATTGGCTATGGGTTTCTTGTATATGGATTTTACCATACTGAGTTAAAATCTATCAAAATCTAGTTTCTTCAAAATTTTTTCGTGAAGCACCATCAAAATTTGTTGAAATCATTTCTGCATCATTCACGATGAACATTTGACTTTATCCTATATTCTATTTATGTGTCAACATTTATTGATTTGTATTTGTTGAATGAGCTTTGCATCCTTGGAATGAGACTGATTTGCATGTGGTGTATTTTCTTTGTACTGCACATTGGACCAGTGCACAAATATTTTATTAAGGATTTTTACATCTAAGTTCATCAAGGATCAAGGATATTGTTCCATAGTTTTCTTTTTTTGTGTTTTTCTCAAGATTTGGTGCCAGGATGATGTTGGCATAATGCATGAGTTTTGAAGTATTTACTCACTTCCCATTTCATGAAGCACTGTGAGTAGCACTGATGCTAGTTTTTTAAAAGTCTAATAAAATTTAGACCTATCTGGTCCTGGGGCTCTATAGATATCCATTAAATCCATTTGATTTATGACACAGTTTAAAAGGGATATTGCTTTTTATCAATTTTATTGTTATATATTTACAACAATTACACTTGAATTGGTACACAAAATCACAGATAGATAGATGATAGACAGATAAATAGATAGATAGATAGATAGATAGATTGATTGATAGAGTTGTCTATCCACTTCCTCCCTTGACCTCTCTTCTCTCCCTTTCCCTTGTTCTCCTTCTGTGACTTCAGAAAATCTTCCTATCTCCTGTCAGCTCTCTTGTATTTTATTCATTATATTTTATTGTGGGTTTCTTATTTTAATGCAACTGTGGGGCATCTCTGTGTCTAACTTAATTCAGTGAACATTACGGTCTCAAGAACTGTCCATTTTCTGACAAATGACTAGAATTTATTCTTCTTTATGGCTATATAATACTCCGTTGTATACATATACCACATTGTCTCTATCTAGTTGTCTGCCAAAGGATTCTACAATGTTTACATAGTCTAGCCATTGTGAATTGTGCTGCTCTAAACTTGCACACACATATGTCACTATAGTGTGATGTTTTTCAACTTTTTAGGAAGATAACCAGGAAGAATCCTGCTGGATTAATGTGGGAGGGTATCTTTTCCCTTGAATCCTCATCAGCATTTGTTCTTTCTTTGTTTACATGGAATCTCAGAGCTGTTTCCACTTGGATTTCCATGATAGTCAAAGATCTTAAAGATTTATTCATGTTCTTATTGGCCATTTGAACTTCTTTTGAGAAATGTTTATTCATTCCATTTGCCCATTTTTATTAGGTTTTAGGGTGGCCTAATTTTTTGAGTTTTTTATATATTCCAGGTATTAGTCCTCTATCAGAAGAGTAGTTAGTAAATTTTTGTTCCATTCTATAGATTATCTCTTTAGTCTGTTTTATCCTTCATTCTGCCGATGTTTTAAAATTTAATATAACTCCCTTTGATTATCCTTGTTATTTCTTGTTCTGTTTGAGGAGTTCTGTTCAGAAGTTTTTGCCTATGACTATGTCTTCATGTGATTTTCCTAGTATTTTATTGTTTCTGTTTTTATGTGTGGATCTTTGATCCATTTTTATTAAATTTTAATACAGAGTATAGATATTAATTTGCATTCATTCTTCTTCATGGAGATGATCAGTTTTCCCAACACCATTTGTTAAATAGGCTACTTTTTTTCTTTTATAACCTGTTTTCAAATATCAGATAGATTGCTTAAGATACATGAGATCTTTTTTCTCTCTTCTATTCTGTTTCATTCCTCTTCTTTACATTTCTATTTACATTCCAGTACCATGCTTTCTTTTTACTGATATAACCTTGAGTTCACCTTCAAATCTGGGATTGTAATGCCTTTCACTTTGCTTTTCTTTTTTTTCTCAGAATTGGTTTGGTTCTTGTGGTTTTCTTCTGCTTCCCTATAAATTTTAGATTTTTTTCTAGTTCTGTGAAGAATGCTGGTATTTTGATTGGAATTGCATTGAATCTACACATCATTTTTAGTAATACTGTACGGTCATTTTGATAGTACTGATTCTACTTATCCAGGAAAAGGGAATGAATGTCTTTGTGCTTTCTAAAGTTTTCTTCAATTTGTTTCTTCAGATTACTATAGTTTTTATTATAGAGGTCTTTCACCTCATTTGGAAGATTGATTCTTAGGGATTTAATTATTTTAGAAACTAAGATGATAAGACTGCTTTCCTGGTTTCTGTCTTGGGTTCATTACTTATGTGTGTGTGTTGGTTTTGAATCCTGCCACTTTTCTGAATTTGTTTATCAGCTCTAATAGATTTCTGGTTCAGTTTTGGGGACAGCGTATTGACTGTATTGTTTGTCATTAATGGCTGTCTTGGTTACTTTTCTCTCATTGCTGGGACAAAATATTTGACACCCAAAATAAAGGAAGGAAAGGTTTATTTATCTCACTGTTTGTGGAGGTTTCAGTCCATAATCAGCTGGCTCCAAGGGACAGTGGCATAGCACTGGGACACTTCAAGGCAGCAGCCAGAAAAATCAGACAGAGCAAAAGGGGGAAAACAAGCCTCTTCTCCTCTCTTATATTGTAAGCAGGCTACCCTCCCCCTCCCTGGGTAGGTGTAGCATTCACACCATCTGCATGCCTTCCTGTTTCACAGCCTGAGAATGTTACAAAGTAAGGACCCTGGCCCCCTGCTAAACCACTTCATTAAATTTCTGAACTTCTCAAGTTGACACAATGTATCAACCGTAACAATGGTTTTTATCAGTTTAAGATAATGTCTTTCAATACAGTGATACCTGAGTTTGAAACTTAATTTGATTTACAGTTCTGTAGATGAAGGTTGTATTTGTGTTTGTGTGGGGAAGATGGCCATGGTCATTTTTGAAACCTGATGTGAAGTTTGTGAATGGAAGCAAAATTTTGCCAAATGCTTTGTTCTTGAAGTCAATTGTTTGCAAAAAAAAAAAGTGTTTGTAAACTGAAGTATTTCTGCTTTTATAGTTATTTTTTCAGGATGGCATGTTCATAGGACCTGGGCTGTAAACAGTGCTTGGATCAAAAATAAAGAGCAAAATAAAAAATAGAAAATAGTAAGTAGGGATATAAATCTTTCTTAAAAGAGAAAGAGAGCAAGAGATGGAGGGAAGCAGAGAGAGAAGAGGTAGAGGGGATGATAAAAGGTATTGGAATGTGTTATGTACAAGTACCAACTCTACACAAAGAATGTAAACATTATGTACTGCTAATATACAAAAAAAAAAATCCCAAGCAATCAAGAGATGGGTGGACATGGGAAGAAGGCAAGAGGGATGTGATGAAACAAAAAGGTAAAAAGTGTTATGCATGAGCAACAACTTGCCACAAAGAATGTAAGCATTCTCTACTATATGCAGGTATTAATAAAATAATTTTTTAAAAAAGAAACTGGCCTGTTTCTTACTTTAACCACTTCCATTACTGGATTTCATCTGACAGGTTTCTCTTTCAAATTTTTTTCCCATCATTTGATTTTTGTTCAGCCTCATGTATCCAAGTACTTGTGAGCCTTGGAAAGTGTCTTCTAAGAGTTTCATGGGTACTGGTAGCTCTGCCCCTCCAGGATGCCAAAATCTTGGCATTTCTTTTGTTGATTCTTTTATCTCAATTATAAAATATTGGTGAAAGTGAAGTATTGAATAAATCATTATTTTTGTATTGAAACTATGTCAGTTTACATTGAGCAATGTACAATTTATGAAATTTGGAGCACCAATATTCCATGTATACTGTTACAATTGTTATGCCTTCTTGGTGGATTGCCCCCTTTACCAATATGTTGTGGTCTTATTTGTCCAACCTGACTAATTTTGTCTTGAAGTCTGCTTTGTCAGATACGAGTATAGCCAATTCTGCTTACTTTCAGGTTTTATTTGTCTACAATATTGCTTTCCATCCTTTCACTTTTGGCCAATATATATATCTCCTTAAGTGAGGTGCATTTCTTGCAGATAGCAAAAAGTTGCATCTTATTTTTGTAATTCAATCTATCATTCTGTGTATTTTAATTGACCATTTGCATTCATAGTTATTACATAAAGCCACATAATAATTCTTGTCATTTTGTTATTTTTCTAATGTTTGATTCTTTCTTCATTCTCAGCAGCTTACCTAGTCTTCATCTTCTGTGTGCAAGATTTATTTAACTATCTTTGGCAGTGGTGGATTAGTGGTCATGAATTTCTAAAGTTTATGCTGATCTCATAAGGTCTTTATTTCTTCTTTGGTTTTTAAAGATAATTTTATTGGATATAATAATCTAGGATGGCAGTTATTTTCTTTCAGGGCTTGATATATAACATTCTGTGCCTTCCTGGCCTTTAGAGATTCTACACAGAAATCTGTGATTATTGTGATGGGTTTGCAATATAAATGACTTGACATTTCTCTCTTGAAGTTTTCCATATTTTTATTCTTTTTTCAGTGATCCTGATATTTTAACTATAATATGCTGTAGGATAATTCTTTTCTGGTCATACCAATTTGTGGTTCTCAATACTTCCTATTCCTGGATATCCAGATCTATCCTAAGATTAGGCCAATTTTTTATTATTATTTCAGTAAGTAGAATTTACATGCCATTACATTGAAATTTTTGTGCACTGGTCTACACCAAATTTTCATAAGTTTGACCTTTTACCTGTTTCTCAGAGTTCCTGAACATTTTGTTTATAATTCCTTATCATACTATTTATTAGCGTCTGAATATGATAATCATCAACTTTATATTCAAATCCTGAAATGCTGCTCTGCTTGATCCAGTCTGTTGTTGAAATGTCCCACTGCATTTTCAATTTAACTTCTTGTGCTTTTTCATTTACAAGATTTCTGCTTGGCTCCTTTTTGGAATCTCCATCTCTTTGTTAATTACTCCTTTAACGTCTGTAATGTCTCCTTAATTCACCTGGTTGTTTATTTATATCCTCTTTGAAGTTCTTGATTATTTTAAAAATCAGCCTTTTGAATTATTTGGCATTTTATCCACTTTAATATCTATGAAAGAGTTATGTTGGCTTGCCTTTATATACTCCTTGTCTTTCAATATTGAGATTTGTGCATCTGTTGAGATACAATGTCATGTCCACTTTTATGAAGGATCTTCTTACTGTCCAGTCTTCTTCTGAGGGCTTGATTTCCAGAACCACTCAGAAAGGAGGAATGAAATCAAAATAATGATGATGATACTAAAAAAACAGTTGCCAAACACACTACCATTACTAACAGACCAAAAAAAAAAAAAAGCAATAATAATCTGGAGCAAATTAAGAGACTAAAAGTATCAGTTAAAGGAATGATGATAAAATAATATAATAATAATAATAATCATAAATGGGAAGAGCAAGGAAAGAGAAACATGGGAGGAAGTAAAATAATAAGATGAGAAAAGGAGGGAAAAAAGGTAGATAAAAATTCTATTAAATATTTTTTAAAAATAAAATAAAATTTGGTAAATGCATAAGGACAATTCAATAAATAAATATGAGAGATTTTTAAATGGAGAAAAAAATGGGAAAAAGAAAGAAGATAAAAATAAATACAAAATATTCCTCCACACCAATGTGTTTGAATGAGTCCAGCTTCTTTTCAAGACCTGTTGTAATGGAATCCACCAGGCACGGGGAAAGGACAGTGAGTCATGACTGGAGACAGTTATGTTTCCATGTCCACAGTTGTCTGTTCCTGTGTGAATGTTAAGTACTGTTTTCCCAGTCGGTAAGGCCAATCAGTGCTATCTTGTCTGCCTCAGGGCTGCATTCACTCCAGCCACCATATCCATCTGTTAATCCTAACCCACTACCCCCAACTAGTTTCACATTCTCTGGACTGGTGAGAGTCCCCACTTGTTCCAGAGGCCCTCTGGTCTGTGTATCTGGGGACATACCAAATGTTCAGAGGCATATTCCTAAACGTAACTGTGACTGAGGAAAAAAAAATATACCTGTGCTGAAGTGGTGCAGCAAGGGAAACCAAGCAAGACATTAAGATTGATCCCAACACTATCAGACTCAGCCTCCTCAGAAAATCACCTGTGAAAGGCCTGGCTTCTGGCCACAGAGGATGGTGCAACCAACACTGTGCCCTCCACAGCCTGAGCTTCCTGATGCTTAAACTTCTCAGGGTTCCACAAATAGTTCTCCCCATCTCCACAACCATCTCCTGTGGCCATCTCTGACCCAGTCACTGCAACAGTGTCCGCAGAAATCTGAAATATGGTTGTTCCATAACCTCCAATCTTTGGAGCACTTCAGTCTGAAACAATAAGTGCCCTCTCAAAATGGCTGTCAGCTGTTTTACTCTGAACCCTGGGAGAACACTGTAGTGGATTTCTTCCTTAAAGCTAGCCTACCATACAAGAGTATTCGCCCATTCAGAGTAAAGATTCTTACTGTACATACATCTTGAAATAACCATGGATTTTTTCTGGGGAAAGCCCACAGTTTGCCCCTGGAGCTCCTGGCCCTCTCCAAGTTCACCAAGTGCATGTGGAGAGGGGTGCTCCCCACCCCCAGCACCAGGAAGCAGATTATCATTGCAGACTGCCTGTATTTTTTCTATATTATGTTTCTGCTTGCCTATAATTTTTATCTTTCTTGTTGGGTCTTTCTTGATCCCCAAAGCTCTTCTTTTCTTTCACCGTGTTGAGTAGCAGTTTTTCTGTTGCCTTGATTCCAGGTTACAGAGATGCCCTGTGCTATTGTTTGTGCCTACTCTGCCATCTTGATCTCTCTATCTTCATATCTTTAATATTAAGTGTAAAATTATTTGAGACACATACAAGCATATCTTCATTTTTTATTCATAAATTTATTTTTAACAACTTTACAAAGGTAAAATCGACATACCACAGACTTTCCCCTATTAAATGTAGAATTTAGTGAGTTTTAGAACATTCCAGTATTCATCTCTCATCATCCCTTACCACATTCTATTTTAGAATATTTTCATCACCCCAAAAAAGCAATCAACACCTCTCCTACCAACACTAGGCAAATGATAATCTATTTATATCTATATAAATGTGCTTATTCTGGTCATTTCATGCACATTGACTAATACAGTATGTTGTCTTTTGTGAATAACTTCTGTAAAGTCAGTAATACTATTGCTACTTTCATTCCTGATTTTCTGATTTTGATTTTGTTTTTTCTCTTTATTTTACTTATAGAATGTATTGCACTATTTTAATAGATGTATTAAAATAGATGTAGATACATTGTGAAATAATTGAATCAAGGGAATCATTATATTCACCGCATCCACTTATCATTTTTGTGATAGGAGCATTTAAAATCTACTCTATTTTTTGTCCTCCTTTTCTATTTTTTTCCTAGTCCCTCATTAGGACTGTGTTTGTATGCATAATGGATCCTTCAAGTGTCTTGCACTCTGTTCATTTTTATTTATTCATTTTTCTTCTGATATTGCAGACTAAGTAATTTAATTGAACTATGCTCAAATCTGCTGACTCTTTCCTATACATTTTGAAATATTTTTTGAACTTCTACAGTAAACTTTATTTCATTTATTATACTTTTTAGTTCTGCAATTTCTATTCTACCCCTTTTTTTTATAATTTCTGTTTCTTTAGTGACATTTTCTGTTCGATAAGAAATTCTGCTGTCTGCCTTCTAAAGCTCTTTGTCCATAGTTCCCCTAAACTTTTGAAAACATTTAAACAGTTGTAAAGTCTTTGTCTAATAACTCCAATATCTTTGTTCACTCAAGGATTATTTGTTTTTCTCCCTCTTTTATTTTCTTTTTTTCTTTCTTTCTTTCTTTTTAATTGCTAAAAATGTGCCATTTTCTTATTTCATGTGAAAATCCCATAACGTTTTGTTGAAAATGGGTGCTGTGTATATTATATTACAACTCAGGAAATAAGAATTTCCTTTATTAAAGATTTGCAGTTGATGCTTGTTTTAGAGCTATAGTGGTTTTAGTGAATTTTGTAGTCAATTTTTGTAAAACATACTTCATGTTACGTGTAGTCTCTGAGGTTTGTTTTCCTTTAGGTTAATAGTTACTTATTTGGCAGAGATTTTCTGAAATGCTTGAATATCAGACAAAAATAAAAAGAAAGAAAAGAAAATTTTGTTCAGTTCTTTGTTTGTGAACTCTGTTGAGATATACACTCAGAATTTAACCAGTCCATTTATAACTCAGTCTTAATTTTGCTGCCTGTTTCACTGAGTTTAAAGGTTTGCCAGATGTGAAGCATATTCTCTTCTCATGTCTTTTAAGACAGCCTGCCCTATGCATGCACATGACTTTATAGATTTCAGGGTATATGTGGAAGCTTTCAGTATTCTTATTCTCTGAAGTATCACCTTTCAGTGTAATCATTGTTTTCCATGACTACTATTTCATACTCCAAGTACAGCAAATAGTTAATTTTTTTCAGTGTTCTTGAAGAACATGCTCCATGGAGACTTCTCTGACCTAACCCATTTCTGAATTAAGTAAAACAAAGGCAAGCTCCTTTCATCAGTCGTTCAGCAATCCACAGTTAAAAACAGGCAAATATAATTCCTTGGGAACAACTTCCGCTATGCTCCATCAAGAGCCAGGTATCCACAGCAGCAACATGGGTTGCCATTTACAAGGCAGTCATAGAGGCCAAGGGGATTGGGTGCAGCAAAGATAAGTTGGTGCACAACCTTTGCTTCACAGCTCTTAGTCTTTCTCCTGGTTAACCATTAATTAACTTGTTATCAGTGTTTGACTGTCCTCCAGAGTTCCATTAGAATAGATTTTGATAAATTTTGAGGTTTCCAGGGACAAACCAATGGGCTTCCTCACAGTTCTCTTTTTGCTAACTTCGCTGCAGCCATGTTTTGTACACTACCTTGTCAAACATTTTCTGAAGAAATTTGCAAAATGGTGAAATAAAGACATTTTTAAACTGTTACATTAATGTTAACAGTTGTCCTCTAGAGGTGGAATTCTTGAGGAAATTTATACAAACACAAACTATTCTTCAGAAACAAACACTTCATCTTAGGTCAATCAGAATACTACACATAGAACCTGTTATAGTTGATGCATTGTGTCAATTTGAGATGTTTAGAAGTTTAACTGAGAGACTCAACAGGGAGCCAGGGTTCTTACTTTGTAAATATCCTCATCCTGCTCAAGAAGAGGGCACAGAGATTTTGTGAATGCTGCACCCACCTGGGGAGGGGGTGGCCTGTGTACAATATAAAAGATGAAAAGAAGCTTGCTCTTGACCCCCTTTTTTGCTCTGGCTGCTGCCTTAAATTATTGTCCCAGTGTTATGCCACCCTGACCTGGAACCAGCTGATTATGGACTGAAACCTCCACGAACTGTAAGCTAAATAAACCTTTCCTTCCTTCATTTTGGGTGTCAGGTATTTTGTCCCAACAATGAGAGAAAAGTAAAAGTAACCAAGACAGAATACTACCGGTTACGCAAACAAAATTAAAAGTAATGAATGAAAACTCACCATAAAATTGATTCACAAAACTACACTATAAGATCAGATGATAATAATCTTCAAACATAGAACTGAGAATGGTTTTACATATGATTTATATGATACAAAGCCACCTGTTTGAGAGGATCCATGAGACTTCAAATGTTATATAAGATTTCAAATAAAATGCATGGCAACATATTCAGGACCCCTCCTGCCTCTCACAGGTTATTCCTATTCCCCATTTCTATTCACCATTTTTTTCTCCAATAAATTTTCATACTCTAAATAAATAACTAAAAATAAATAAATCACAATGCACACAGGCAAAGCATTCAAGAGTTTTTAAATTTCTCACTAAGAGGTCAAAGGCTTAACAGGATGTTTTTCACCAGATGAGGGACAGTGAGATGCCTCTTTTGATAGCTGGCATTACATTGCTTAAATGCCTCTATAATAGCTAATCTCGTGTAACTAATAAGCCACTTCCAAATATGAATATGAAATTTCTGGTTTCAGAATTTTTAATCAACTTTCAGGGTGGTGTGTAATTTTTATTTTTGATAGGCTTCAACCTCTTGGATTTTCTTCTTCCATAAGATATCTAAATTTACCACCTCACATCATGGTAACTTAAACTTTTACTTTAAGACTCATTTCATAAGTACTTCTTGCATATTATCATTCTCATGATCTAGTTCTTCTGATGCCGTAATTTGGAAATGCTTTCACCCATTGAGAAGATTCATTTTTACCATCTAAAAGTGCAACAAATAGCTTATTACATGCCTTCTAGATGGAGTGCTGTTCTTGAGCTACTATTTGTAAATCACACTGCTAATTTGGCATCCTCTGAGAACTGATCTTAAGTATGTGTCCATTCAGCTACATAGTTAAATAACTCCAGGGAAAACTAATGTAAAACCCAAAGTTGTACAGATTACCTTATCATGTATACAGTAGTCATTGTGTGTCATGCACGTAAACATATTACTTTCATTTGTTGAAGAGTGTTGTATTTTTCTGTTAGAATGTTCTTTTTGCATAATGATTTCCATGATGTGCATTTCAGGTCTTAAAATGAGTTTATGTCCTTTCATAATAGATGCAAGCTTAACTAAAACACAATAAGTGATCAACAAATGGTTCTCAAAACAACACAACTAGGAATTACATCTAGAAAATTTATCATCTAAAATCTGTATATGGGGAGGTTGTAATGGACTTTTGACTAATG